>VMDO01002862.1:103622-156948 GCA_007922755.1 Pedetes capensis | reverse complement strand
TCCAAAAGACGTAAGAAGAAGTCTAGCCACCTTTGTTTCCCAATGAGCACTTAGGTTGTTCTTCTTCTAGGACAGATCTGTTGGTTCTTTTGTCAGCCCATGGTATATTCAACATTTGTCTCCAGCACTATAATTCAAAAGCACCAATTCTTCATCTGTCTGCTCTATTCAGTGTCCAGCTTTCTCAGGCATATGATGCAACTGAAAATTACCACAGCATAAGTCAGGCACACCTTCACCTTCAATGTGACATCTTTATTTTCAACATTTTAAAGAGTTCTTTTGCAACAACTTTTCCCAATGCAATGCATCTTTTTTTTTTTATTTTTTTTATTTTTTTTATTAGAAATTTTTAATGTACATCATAATGTGATTCATTTTGACATGCTTTTCGTTGTGACAATTTTCATATATGCAATTTGATAAGCATTATTCATATAGGTTACCCCTTACGCTCCTCTATGTTTCCCCCCTCCCCCCTTCCTATCTAAGTTTCCCAGAAATTTTTTTTTACTTTTGAGACAGGGTCTCGCTAAGTTACACAGACTGCCTATGGTCTCAAACTTGTGATCCTCCTGCCCTTACCTCCCGAGCCACTGGGATTACAGGAGTGTGCCACCGCGCCCGGCAAGAGGGAATCTTAATGTAGCTTTGATTTGCATTTCCCTGATAGATAAGAATATTAAATACTTTTCCATATTTTTTTTTTTGTCCATTTAAACTTCCTTTGAGAACTGTCTGTTCAGTTCATTTGCCTATTTATTAATTGGATTATTTGGGTATTTTTTGTTTAATATTTGAGTTCTTTTTAATTTATTATTTATTATTGGAAATTTTTAAATGTACAACTTAATGTGATTCATTCTGACATGGATTTCATTGTGACATTTCCGTATATGCATTTTGTTGTACATTACACAGATAAGTTCCCCCTTACCCTCTTGTGCACTTCCTTCCCCCATCCCACCCCCCCACCAAAGACTTCTCTTCTCTTCTCTTGTCTTTTTGTGATACTATTTTTCTATCCAGCCTTGGATCCCAGTTATGTTTAAGATAGAAACTTTTTCTGTAGTGAACTATCTTTTTACATTGTCAGTACTATTACATGAATTTTCTAGCCCATCTGTATTATTACCATTCTTTGGTATTATTGGTGTTATTATCATTATTCCCAGGACTATTAAAGTTGGGCTGTTCTTCTAGATATTAATCCTTTGTCAGGTGAATAGTTGGCAAAGATATTCTCCCATCCTGTGCACTCTCTCTTTATTCTATTAATTATTTCCTTTGCTGTGTAGAGCTTTTAATTTCATGTGATCCCATTTGTCAATTCTTGCTATTTCTTGGGCTGTTGGAGTCTTTTATGGAAAGTTCTCAGGTGTTTTCAAGGTATATTCCACAAGACTCCATCCATGGCAGCACCTTAATTATTCTGCAAATGTTTGATTTGAATTCTTATTTTAAAAAAAAGATGTGGTCAATTCTTTATTCTGTTACTAGTTCTTATGATTCTCACACTGCTGTGGAGAAAGCATACATTCTTGATGTCAAAATAAATTTTTGAAAAGATGCTTCCATCTTGTGGACCTTAGTAAAATAATCCTTTGGAAATCCTGCATTTTTCTTGCTATTATTTGTTTGTTGTTGATGCAAGGTCTTGCTACACATGCTGGCCTGGAACTCACTATGCAGCCTACACTGTCCTTGAACTCATGTTGATCCTCCTAACTCAGCCTCCCGAGTGCTGGGACTACAGGTGCACACCATCCATGCTCAGCTTGGAACTCTATTTTTTTGTTGTTGATCATGAAGTCTAGGAAGAACCATTTTTGAGTTAAAGAATGCCTACATAAAGTAAATCAGAGATGTACGTGTGTGTGTGAGTGTGTGTGTGCATGTGCATGTGTGTTGTATATATAGTAGAAATAATTTATTCGCTAAACATAAAACAACAAAATTAACATATTTTACATAGCTATGTGTTTCTGTATGTGGGAGAAGGACAAGGCCATCCACTCCTGAAGCAATCCTGAAAAACAATCAGCCGTTGAAAACCCAATGTGGTTGCTATGAGTCAGACCCAACCCAACAGCATTTAACAACAACAACAACATATAATTCTGTATAGAAATACAATTTGAAGTGTCTGAAAAGACATGCACCTTCCAACAGCAGCAATCTTGAAAGAACAGAGAGGGGACCAGGATTTGAGAAGCGGGCAAAGAGGACTTTGTCATCTATAATGGTCTGATGTCCTGTAAGGAGAATGTTTCATTTACTGTTGTTAGGTGCCCTTGAGTTGATGTCTGTCTCATAGCAACCCTACTTACAACAGGCAAAACAGTATTGTTAGTGCTTCTCTGCTATTCATAGGGTTTGCAATGGTTAATTTTTTTGTGGGAAAGGTGGGTTGCCAGGTCTTTCTTCCAAGCTTCCAGTACCTGGTATTGCCAGGTAGTCTCCCACCCAAGTACTAACCAGGCCCAACCCTGCTTAGCTTCTGAGATCTGATGGGATTGGACACCACAATGGTACAGCTTCAGGCTTATTTGATGTTATTAATTATTAAATTGAAAATAATGAGTCAAGGACTTATTAAATCATATGTGAAAGATGTTTGAAGGGAGAAAAGAAATTGCTTGGTACAAGGCAGACTTCCCCATTTTATGCCATGTTGTTGTTGTTGTTGTTAGGTGCCGTCGAGTCAGTATCCAACTCATAGCGACCCTCATAGGGTTTTCAATGGCTGACTGTTTCAGGATTGCCTTGGGAGTGGATTGCTAGGTTCTTCTCCCATTTTTGTGGTGCTGGGAATTGAACTCGGGACCTCAGAGACTGCAGCGCAGTGCTCTACCAACTGAGCTCAATCCCAGCCCATTTTATGCCATAGTTGTCCTGAATAATCTCAGATTTACCTACCTCTCAGCAAAAACATTCTCCTCTTCACAAGCATTGTTGTTCAGCTCAATCTTGGCCAGACTTGGAGGTACAAAGGTAAAGAAACTGATTCCTGTGGTGTGTGTGGTGTGTGTGGTATGTCCAGCTATGCTGCCATACACTTCCAAAAGTACATCTTACCCACTTCATCAGCTATCTTGAAACTGTGAGAAAATTACTGAGCTTTAGGATTTAGTTTTTTCATCTATTAAATGATATAATTTTTTTCTTTTTTAAAACATTTACTGATAAAGATCAAAGAATATAGCCTTCAGTATGGATTGCAACTCAACATCAACAACCAAATCCTTACAACTGGGTCAGTATGCAATTTTATGATAAATGGAGAAAAGATTGAGGTTGTCCATGATTTTGCTTTACTTAGTTTTATAATCAATATCCATGGAAGCAGCGGTCAAGAAATCAAAAGACACATTGCTTTGGGAAAAGCTATGGCAAAAGATCTCTTTAAATTTTTGAAAAGTAAAGATATTATGTTGAAGAGAAACGTGTGCCTGACTCATGCTGTGGTATTTTTGGTCTCATAGAGTTGTGAAAACTTCACATTGTACAGGGAGATGGGAAAAGAAGTGATGCTTTTGAATTATGGTGCTGGAGCCAAATATTGGACTGCCAAAAGAGCCAACAGATCTGTCCGAGAAGTGTAACCAAAGTGCTCCTTGGAAGTAAGGATGGCTAGACTGCGTCTTATGAATTTTGGACATGTTGTCAGAAGGGACTAATCCCTGGAGAAGGACATGATGTTTGGGAGAGTGGCAGATAAATGAAAAAAAAAAAAAAAGAAAGAAAACCCCCAATTAGATGGATTGACACAGTATCTGCAACAAGGGGCTTAAACATAAATAAGATCATGTGCCTGGCATAGAATTGGGGAGTATTTCATTCTGCTATACATGCGGTTGCTATGAGTTGGATCAGACTCTATGGCACCTAACAACAACAACATTATTTAATCATTCATGTAACCCATTGTGTGATGGGCTATATATGCCAGCTTTACAAATAAGGGGATTACAGTTCACTGATGTTATATTTCTTGCCCAAGATCACATATCTACCCAACAACATAATTGAAATTTGATTTTTGGGGCTTCCTAACTCCAAAGTGCAGCACCTAACAACAACAACAAAACAACTGAAGGTTTGGGGCTTGAGAGCGTGTGCCAGAACATTTTATAGGGAAATTTCATTAGTTCATTTACCCATCCATCCAATATTCATCTTCCTTCCACATATTTCAGAAAGGATTTAAGAGGACTTTTGAGAAATATCTTGAAAGATGTGTGTGTCAGGTGAGTACAGCTAGAAAGGACTTTTGTGATAGAAGTTACAACATGAGGAATGATGTAAAGGGACCCCTTTACAAGTACCCTTGTGTGACCAGAGACTGGGACAAAGACCAAAGCTAGAGATGTAGATTTAGATGGATGCTTTGCATGCAGTTTTACAAAATCAAGTATTTAATCTGTATACATAAGGAATTAGGATAATGAGTGTCACAAGAAAACTAGTTTCATTAACATAGAACCATATCTCAAATAAAGTCATTCTGTTTGATCATCCTCATTGGTTAAACTTCATGTATGTCATGTGGCAGTTTTCAGAAATTTAATCAAGTCTGAAAGGATCAATCTTTACAGATTGTTGGTGGAAGCAATGTGCTTCATTTATAAATTTGTTCCCTAGGAGGAATCTTAAAAAATGATTTTGATATGGGAAATATGGGTCTAATATATTATTATCATCAAGAACAGGGTTGCCAGACTTAGCAAATGAAAATATAGGATGTTTCATTCAGTTTGAATTTCAGATAAATAACAAATTCTTTTTATGCAATGTTTGGGACATGCTTGTACTAAAAAGTTGTTATTTATCTGAAACTTAAATTTATCTGAAATTCCAAAACAGCCTGCCATTTTTTCATCTGGTGACTTTACTGAGTTGGCTACTTTATGCGATATATTTACAGTTCCAGATTTATTAATTTGTGGTCACTCTTCCTATGACCCCCTTTCCCAGAGTCAGATTCTGCAGGACTCAGGCCAGGAGAAACGTGAGTTGTATGCCGTGTCACTGCTACTTCCCACACATACTGACCTGAAAGAGGTTGACCTCCAGCCAATAAGAAACAAAAGAGGAAAATCAAGGCAAGGCCTGGCTTGAGGGGTTTCGAGTTGAAATTCTTTTAAGTGATTGTGTTAGTTTCCTTTTCATAAGCCTTATCTCTTCCTTGGAGTGTGTTTTAGTTTGTCTGGATGGAGTTAAATATTCCCTGGGCTCCCTGAGTCCTCACGTCTCTGTGGTTTCTGTGGGATTTCTTTCTTTGCTTATTTGCTTTAGGAAGAGGCTCACTGATAAAAGAGGGCAGCCATCAGGGGGTCAGGGGCTCCTCTGGGGCAGCTGCCCACTGAGGATCCTGCCTCCTCCTCAGGCTGCAGAGAGTTTCATTGGAATCAAGGAACGTTTAAACTGAGAAGCACCTTAAAAGGATGCATTACCACAGAGCACAGGAAGGGGTCCCCTTGACCCTCTTTCAGAGTGACCTCATTTTTTGTGTGATATACATTGGAGGTTTTTCTGAAAGACATCATTTGATGAAAGGATTCAGTAGTTAGAAGTAAGTAAAAAAAGCAAATTCTTTATTATAGTCCAGAGCCATTACAAAGAAACAATCTGGAACTGGGTTGGACAGTGCATTGCTGCAACTCCAGCAGTTGAGAGGGTAAGGCAGAAGTTTCTGGAGTCCAAGGCCAGCCTGGGATACATAGCAATACTTTATCTTATAATAAAAAAAAAATAGAGAGGTGGGAGGGAGGGAGAAATCACTTGCACCCAAAAGTGAGCAAGCAGTCTGAAGCCTAGAGAGGTAAAGTGACTTGCCGAAGTTAAAGTGGCAGATTAGCAGCAGAAGTGATGAAATAAGCAGCAGGAGTAGGTCCTCCACCTCTGAAATGGGGTTTTTTCTTCAGGACTATGACAGATAGTGTACCAAGTCCCTAACATCATAATATAAGGAGGCTAGCAGTTAGACTCTACATGTTTGAAGGGCCAGGAAAGAGCTCCTTGGCTCTCCAGTTCATATGTCCTCTCTCCTTGCTCAGGGAAGCTTGGAGCTTGTTTCTGTTGCTGCTGGAGATGATGGCAATGTATTAGGGCTCAAAATGTAAACACTGGGGAGATGCTAGACAACGATGCTCTTCTACTCTATCAGGTAAATGGAAATATGAGTTTGTTGACTAAGAAAAATGATCCAGAGGGAGGTCATACATAGAACAATCTGGAAATCTACAATTGGAAGAACAGATGAGTTGCTTTTAGGGTAGAAATAGATTACACAAGGAGGAAATGTTAGCATGCCTCACATACTTCTTAATTTTTATTTAGCTAGTGCTTTTGGTACAGGATGGGGTTTAGCTCGGTTGGTAGACTGCTGTGCTGAGCTCTATGATGGGCCAAGTTCTTATCCCCAGCACCTCAAAAATGGGAGAAGTATGTAGCAATCCACTCCTGAAGCAATCCTGAAACAATCAGCCACTGGAAACCCTATAAAGGTCATTATGAGTCAGACACGACTTGACGACACCTAACAACAACAGTACTTTTCTTCTCTGGATGTGAGAAAGATGTAGAATTCCCTTTTTCTTCTTTCTTAGGCTAACTGTGAGGCTAGGTACAGTACTTTCTTGATTGTGTTAAGTACTTATTTGTATCCTTTCCCTGTGGGATTCTCTGTAATTCTTTATTAGATTGTTCCTCAAACATCCCTGGGGCTGGGATTGAGCTCAGTTGGTAGAGCACTGCGCTGCAGTCTCTGAGGTTCTGAGTTCAATTCACAGCACCTCAAAAATGGGAGAAGGGCCTGGCAATCCACTCCCAAGGCAATCCTGAAACAGTCAGCATTGAAAACCCTATGAGGGTCGTTATGAGTCGGATACACTCGACGGCACCTAACAACAACATTGAACTACACCCTCAGCCTAATTCTTATTTTTAAATACCTAATATTAAGTATCTTTCTCAGCAATGAGACCTGGAGGTCTTTTATTCATCAGAGTAAACAGGAGTGTTGTAAGGAGCTGCCCCCAAACCCAAATGGCTTAAAACAACAAAAGAGCATTTCTTGCTCACACTACATGTCCACCATAAGTAACCAGTGGGCTTTGCTGTACCACACTATTGTCTCTACTCTAGGATTCTAGATTGATAATGATCTGGAACATTGTTGGCCAAAATGGCAGAAGAGAAAACAATCTTTCTAGGGTCTAACATCTGCATCAGTCTCTGGCTTGGAAGTACCTCAAGTGGCAAATACATCTTGACAATTTAGGAACTAATCAAGTTTAACAAGCTAAAATTCTACTGAGATAAACACAAAATCTTATGTTTAGTACTTCATATTCACTTACCTAGGATGAAAAGTGTGTGCAAAAAAATGTAAGGCTTCAATGTAAATGAGTTGATAGGATAGCCAAAAAAGCTAAGCTGGTTGATTTCAAGTTGTTGTAATAATATCCACAACAAAAGAACTAATGGTCTCTAATAGTGCTGTTGTACTCCCTACTGGCTAGACCATTATAGGAATATCTATTTAGATTTGGCAATAAACTGGAAATGAGATATTTGTAAAGTAAAATGAGCCTAGAAGAAAATAAATGAGAGTGTCAAGGGTTAGAAAAACTCTACCATAACAAGTAGTTGAAGACTGAGGCTGTTTTACCTAACTAAGAGAAGGTGGAAAAGTGATGTCTTGGCTGCCTCTAAGAATGTAGAGAAGGGATTTAGCCTGATCCTGAGGGGCTGAGATTTAGCTCACTTGGTAGAGCACCACTCTACCGTCTCTGAGGTCCCAAGACTGATTCCCAGCACCACAGAATGGGAGAAGGACATGGCATTCCACTCCCTAGGCAATCCTGAAAGAATCGCCATTGAAAACCCTATAAGGGTTGCTATGGGTCAGACGCAACTCAACAGCACCTAACAACAACAACAACAACATATACAGAGGGTAGAATGGGACCCAATTGGAAATTCAAGGAAGAAGAATTTCAACTCAATGTGGAAAGCTTAAGAATGAGTGAGAACTGTCCAATAATATCATAGACTATAAGGTGAGGTCCCTTTCTCTGTAATAGGTTCTAGTTGAATATGCTTTGTTATATGATCTCATTAATGTCTCTGATTTTTATTTTTATATAGTTGGCTACGTTTCTGTTTTATTCAGGAAGGATGCTATTTGGATTTTGTTGGAGAATTTGAGACTGATATTTGGTCTTTTTTTTTTCCTTTATGGTGCAGGGGATAGAACCAAGAGCCTTGTACGTGCTAGGCAAGTACTCTATCATTGAGCTATGTCATTAGCCTTAATAATGGCCTTTGAAAAAAACTTTTTTGGTGCAGGAGATTGAAGCCAGGGCCTGTGTATGCTAAACATGTGTTCTACCACTGAGCTACATCCCCGGGGAATTTTAAATTTTTTATTTTGAAACAGGGTCTTCTTATGTTGCCCAGTCTGGCCTTGAATTCACTATGTAGTTCAGACACGCCTTGAACTTGCGATCCTCCTGCCTCAGCCTCTTGAATAGCTAGTATTACAGATGTGCACCACCACACCCAGCTGGAAAAATGTGTGGTAAATAAAAAATGTATTTTGGGAATTTTTTTTTCAGTGATCATTAAATGAAATATGTTGAAGTCAGAATGACCTGGCATTTTAGTTATTTAATCACTCTGAACATAAATATATGCCTCTGTCAACGGGTGATAATGCTGCTGAGAGGATGAACTAGTTGAAATAATTTACATAAAAAGCTCTTTGGAGTAGCGGCACAAAGTAGGCACCAAGAACATTAGGCTGTCCTTGTTACCAATTCTTTCTTTGGCTTTTGATTTACTAAGGCTAACATGGCATTCAGTAACAGGTCTTCGCTTCCCAGTGTGAACTCCTTCTCACTGGTCCTCTTGAGTTACTTCAAGTGTCAGAGTCCAGCTAAGAATATTATTGATTTTAATGACTGCACTATTCATTTATTTTCTTTACCCTCAAATATTCTAGTATTTTTTTGATAACTCCTGGGTCTGTCACTGGTTATGTGTGCAGTAAAACCAATCATATTGCAGCATCTAGTTATCCAATTAGTGTTTGAACAATTGTTGCTTTTCCTCTGAATTGGGGGCCATATGCCAACTCACACATACGTGCTCTTCCTTAAGTTTATTTTTCCTTATAGTTGAATGCTCTTTAGGGTTTTTTTCCTCATAATTATCTAGAGTGTGAGGCTTAGATAAATCCTTTTAACTTGCCTTTTCCACTAAGCCACAGAAAATTCAAAGAAATCTCACCTTATCCTCTTGAGGAAAACAAGCTTTAGACACAATGACGTTTGTTAGCATTGAAATTTGTGGTTTTTATTGGCCCATTTTTTCTTGGCATTGAGCAAAAGAATTGTTATACTGTGAAATCTGTTGGAAGTTGTTGATTTTTTTTAAAAAATCTCATATTAGCTTAAAATATGAATAGTAATATTTTATGCATGTCCTGTTTTGTAATGCTGTCTTTCAAAATCACTATAAAGACATTTCTGTATTGCAGATGGAAGGTTTGCATCCAGCTCTTACTTTTCTGTTCAGGTACTAACTTGTCTTTATTTCTCATTGAGTCCAGGCCACTGGCTTTATTCCTAAGGCTTGCAAGGAATCAATTCTGTACCTCTCCACAGGGACCCATGAAATCTAACTACATTGTGATATGGAGAAGCCTGAGGCCTTTGGAATGTATGAATCATAGCAATCAGATTGGGAACTCATCCTGTAGCCCTTTGCCTGAAAGCATGTTATTGAGCATTTATTTCATGGATACAACTCTGCCGTTGTGCCAGTTTGTAAGTCAGCTAAGGAAATGTTCATGGAGCCATTGTATGAGGAAAGTTATGCTGGCCAACACTTTAATGTCATAGACATTTATTGCCAAACTGAGAAAAACATTCCCATAAATGTTCAGGGAGTTTTTGCTTAGCACAGTCCTCCAAGGGTTTATTGCATGTGGTCTCTCCCCTCAGAGAGTCACTCCCTTGATTAATTGGTGTTAAAGTGATGACAGAGGCATGTTTTCTGAGGGCCTTACAAGGTTTTTTTGCAGGTGGATTTCTTAATTTTCCTTAGCAAATTTGAGGCTACTGTACCAATATTCATAACTAGATTACCTTATTTTTTACAATGGGGGAAATTATGATTTTTTAACTTCTCACTCTGAACAGGCACTCTCATCTGCTTGGCTGAGTTACTAGAAAGAGAATTTCAAGTGACTTAACATGAGTAACTTACATTCATGTTGTTGAAAACATTAGGCCTCTACTTCTTCATTTATAAAGTGGGGCTCTGATGGTACTATCGCCTAGAGTTGTCATGAGATCCCAAGGTAATGCACAAAGCATTTCACCTAGGGCCTATGGTACTGTAAGTTGCTGGTTGATCTGTGCAAACCTGGGAGGGAGGGGGAGTACCACCTGCACTTTACAAGTAAAGAAAATAAAGCGCCCAGAGGATTTACGTAAGGTTGCTCATGGCCACATGGCTAATATGTAGTTGAAAGTGGGACTTCAATCTGTTCAGTCTAAGATTCTCAACTTCTAATGCAATGCTTTTTCACTATATGAAGGCCCAGGGAGAATTAAAGGCCCAGGGAGAATAAAACAGGTGGATTGCTCAAAACCAGGCATGTTCAACCTGTAGCCCATGGGCCACATGCAGCCCAGGAGTTAGTAATGCAGCTAGTAATGTGGCCCTACAGAGTCTTTTAACAACATTTTTGGTTATTTTGGTAGTACTGGGGATTGATCCAGGGCCTTGGGCTAGGCAAGTGCTGGATCACTGAGCTACATCCCCAGGATTTTTTTTTTCTTTCTTTCTTTTTTTTTTTTTTTTTTTTTTTTGAGGTTCACTAAGTTGTACAGGCTACCTCTAGCTTGGAACCTGTAATCGTCCTGCCTCAGCCTCCTAGGTCACTATATGCACCACCCCATGTAGTAACATTATATTTTTGGGGCCTTTATTTTTTTCATGACTCCCTTTATTATGTATATGCACTAACTATATTATATAATTTATGTACAGCTCAAGACATTTCCTCTTTACTCATTCAGCCCAGGGAAGCCAAAAGGTTGGGCACCCTGCTCTAAGCCATAATAGGTGGTGGTTGTTAGCCTGGCAGTGTGGCACACACCTGAATCTCAGCAACTTGAGAGGTTGAGGCAGGAGGATTATGGGTTTGATGCTAGAGGCAGCCTGTGCAACTTAGTGAACTTTGTCTCCAAATAAAAAATAACAAAGGGGTTGGGGATGCAGTTTAATAGTAGAGCCCTTGCTCAGCATGAGCGAGGCCCTGGGTTCAACTTCCAAGTATCAAAACAAAAACACAAACAAGGACAAATGAAGTGGTGTTTCTTAATCCTCACTGTTCACTAGAATCCCTTATAAAGCTTTCCAAACATGCAGACACTTTGATGGCCAACAACAGTGATTCTGATACAATGGATCTGGGGTACAGCATGGAAAGTTGTAGTTATAAACTCTCTTGATGCTATCAACCTTTCCTTTTTTTTTTTTTTTTTCTTTCAGTACTGGGGGTTTAACTGAGGGCCTTTTGTCTGCTAGGCAAATGCTCTACCACTGAGCTGCACCTCGGCCCCTTTTCATTTTTTTTTATTATTATTTTTAGACAGGATCACTAAATTGCACAGGCTGCCTCTGGCCTGGAACTTGTGACCCTCCTCCCTCAGCCTCTCAAGTAGCCGGGATTACAGGTGTACACCATGGCACCAGACCCTTTACATTGTATTCTTATTTCACATATGTAATTGCTTTTCTTATCTCCATGAGAATAGTTCCTAGGGAATATTTTTAAGCATCCTGCCCTTTGTGTTGTTTCCAGCACGTTTCCTTTCTCCAGTTTGTTTTTATGGATATTTCATATGACAAGCTTTCTTTTGTGTTTCATATGTGGCTGTCCATTCAGATTTTAAAGAGGCACTAAGAATTAGATTGGGCTGGGATTTCGCTCAGTTGGTAGAGTACCGCTCTGCAGTCTCTGAGGTCCTGGGTTCAATTCCCAGCATCACAAAAATGGGAGAAGGGCATGGCAACCCATTCCCAATGCAATCCAGAGACAATCAGCCTTTGAAAACCCCATGAGAGTCGCTATGAGTAGCACATGACTCAACCACACCTAACAACAAGAACTAGATGGGAAGATTTGTGGGAGTGGAATGGGCTTGCCAACGTATGCTTCATTATAGAATGATTCAGCAAGGGTCTGGTCATTTTTTTTCCCCCAAGTACAGTGATACCTCAGCAGTTGAAATGCTCTGTGCTGGAACATTTTGGTCCTTGACCAGTATTTTCAAGAGACTTCTGGTTCAGTGCTCAACCACTTGCTTGGCACTTAATTACCATGTTAAAACTTATATGAGACACTATGGTCCCCATGACACTTCTGGGGAAAGCACCCCTTGGCATGTTGATTTCAAGCAGTAAGACCTGTCCCAGTGCCTTTGTTCATGATCTCTTCTCTTCTCTGTCTTCTCTCTCCCTCTCTCTCTCTCTCGTTGGTGTGGTCACCGTGGTACCCAAGAAACTTTCTAGTGCTAAAAGTGAAGGAAAGAAGAAAACAGAAAGAACAATTAAATTTTAAAAAGAACTTATTGCTAAGTATGTGAGTGGCATACATGCTCCTGAATTAGCCATTTGGTTTGATGCTAAGACCCATAAATATGTTTACATTATTTCTTTTGGGGAAAAAAGTGCTCAGTACTTGAACTGACTGACTTTCCAAAACAGTTTGTGGCTGCATGCCAAAGTACATCTGTACTTTTCCTTTGACTCTTGGTGTTAAGGGGATCTTAGTAGGACCTTTCCCTCAGGGTGGTATATTGCTCCAAAGAAGAGTCTTCTAAATCTCCTACACTAATGACATAACAGTTTTTAGGATTATGAGCAAAACCCCTGGGGTGGTAGACTTTTCCCTAAACTGCTGTTAGGTGTGGTACTGCTGCCTTCAGGTGTTCCTGATGTCTCTGAACCATGGTTCTTCAGCTTCAGTCTATTTATTTTTCTTGTTAGGTGCCATCAATTTGGGTCTGACTCATAGCAGCCCTATGTACAACAGAACAAAACACTACCTGACACTGTGCCATGCTCAGCTCTATGTCAGTGGTTCTCTGCTAATCATAGGGTTTTCAATGGCTGATTATTTCCAGAATGGGATGCTGGGTCCTTCTTCCAAACCTACAGCACCTGGTATTCCCAGGTGGTCTTCCATCCAAGTACTAACCATGCCCGACCCTACTTAGTTTCTGAGATAGGATGAGATTGGACGCCAGGGTGATAATGTTGTTGACTCAGTCTATTTATAAAAGCCAACATGCAGACTTCTGCTAAAATAGCCTGGCCTTGCAGGCATATAACTGTTCTTTTTTATGGATCTTTTACCAATCCCTTCCAATATTTGAAGATACTTAGTGCTTCTAGTTTCTGATTCTTTGGGGAAAGTTCCACAGTGTAAATCTGCCTTCTTATTACCTTCACTCCTAGCCTGCTACTTGTATATAGTTAGCTTCTTGCTTTCTCCAGAATATTTTCTGTTTCCATTCTTCACAGGATTTTCAGGTGGTTTTTTAAAATTATTTATTTTTATTTTTATTTTTTTTTAGATGTCATTTCACTATTTTGCCCAGACTGGCCTTGAACTTTTGGGCTAAAGTGATTCTTCTGCCTCAGCTTCCTGAGTAACTAGGGCTATGAGTATGTGCCACAACACTTGACTCAAAATTTTTTTTATGTGGATCATTTCTATCTTCACTTCTGTTTATGTTTTTTGTTTTGTTTTGCTTTTTTCAGTACTGGGGGTTGAACCCAGGGCCTTGTGCTTCCATGCTTTGCAAGTGCTGGACCACTGAGCTGTGCCTCAGCCCTTTTTTTTTTTTTTTACTTTTTTAGACAGGGTCTTGCTAAGTTATGCAGACTGCCTCTGGTCTCGAACTTGCGATCCTCCTGCCTCCACCTCCCGAGCCAAGCTGCTGGGATTACAGGCATGAGCTACTGATCCCAGCTTGTTTATGTATTTTTTTTAAAAAAATCAAATAATTTTACTATCTCCACAGATTTATTTTAGAGATGGAAGAAATCTAAAATCATGTGATTGATACACAATGTTTAATAACAACCAATTAATGTTATTTTAAAGAATTTAACATATCTTTATTTTCAGTTTGCTCTACTAATTCTATCTTTTTGGTTGTAAATTATCCTTTTAGTCTATTGACTGCCTTTTCTGACAGTTAACTTTCTCATACTTGTAATTTTTGTGAAATATGTATTATCTTTGTTGCTTTATCTTGTCCCATCCCTCTCTATGGTCGCATTTCCTTTTCTGTTCCATCTCTTTCCTTGCCACTGTAGTGAATAATGTTGCTTGCTAGGCTTTTCTCTGCTCAGATATTTGCAGTCTAGGCTAGGATTGAAAATGTCAGGACATGGTGGCTGTAAGAGGGAAAGACATGGAGCCTTCTTCCCCTTGTCTCTCTTTTTCTTTCTTGTTTCAGTTCTACAAGCCAAATGTGCTTAGAATAGCTTAATAAGTGGTAACTATTATTTTTGTGCCTGCAACTGTACCACTGGAGCATCAGATCCCATCAGATTGTGGAAACTAAGCAGGGTCAGGCCTGGTTAGTACTTGGATGGGAGACCACCTGGGAATACCAGGTGCTGTAGGCTTAGGAGAAGGACCTAGCAACTCACTCAACATCCCCCACCAAAAAAAAAATATTGCAGAGAAGCAATAGCAGTAGTGTTTCATCTGTTGTACATAGGGTTGCTGAGTCAGACACCAACTCCACGACTCCTAACAACTACATTGTTTTTGTAGAGTCAGACCTACTCAACAGCACCTAACAACAACAACAAATCATTTTTGTCGTATCTCAGTAACATTTTCCCTCATTCCAAGCCTCAACCAGATTTCTCTGAAATTTCACAGTTCTTGTTAGGTTGAGATGGTGACTATTCAGTGTATTACTTTGCTACTTTGCTATTATATTATGGTATTTGCTTTTCCACAGTGATTGCAAACTCTTGTGGACAGAGAACATATAGACTGCAAAATTTCTTTTCTAGTTCCAATCTACATTCAGGACAGCATGGATCTCAAGGTAAGAATCAGTCTTTGCTGATCAGTTGATTGGGCAATAGCTCATTTAGAGGGTTAAATGATTCATAGTAGAAGATTTGCGTTTAGCCTTATAAGACAGAAGGTAGTAGCAGTTCTGTATTTTGCAGCTTTTATTGGTATCAGGAATACTTGCTGGCTTTACCATTTTAGTAAACAGTTCTGGATTTTATGAGTTCTTAGTTTATGAGTTTTATGATTACCTGACAGATTCTGCCCAGAAGTAAATATACTCTAAGCAAATGTAAAAATTTATGGTTCTTGACTTCTCTGTCACCTCCAGGGACTCTAACGAAGACAGAAGAGAGTTTATGATTTTGCTCATTGATGACTGTGTAAAATTTTCTCATCCATATTATTCTTTTGGGCCTATTTAATTGATATATTTTATATGACAACCTAAAACTATATTTTTCTTTTTCTTTTCTCTTTTTCTTTCCATTGTCACATTGCTTTCTGGCACCTCCTAGAAGATCAGTTTTTTCAAACCTTGCTTTCCCAAGAATGCATTTCATGTCTGTTGGTACCTGGAAGGTGGTGTATCATCCTTCTTCCTGTTTCAAACTAGTCTCCCAGTGCTTTCTGTCCTTGGAGGTGGATATAAAATTGCTGTGCTAAAATGGTCATTTGTGAATACAGTAATTCTCAGGAAGCATAAATTCATATCCTGTTCTCACTATGTATTTTATTAACTGTTAGAATTATTCTACTGCCAGGCCCTGGCTAGAACCTGACCTGGTGCCCAGTGCTAACAACTGTCTTTAAAGGCTTATGAATAGGGTCATAAACACTATTTACATTAGTAGAAACATGTACTTTTAGTATTTCTACCACTTCTTCTCATCCTTGATCATTCTCACATGCTTAAACAGTTTGAAATGAGTGAATAGTTTTTCTATACTTTTCCCATTTTTTGGTTTATGTAGATAAATTCATTTGTTTAAAGTATTTTTTATTATCAAGTCACTATTTTGTCCTGGACTCTAGTCTTCAAATGATAACAGCCTTCCTAGATTATATGTTCTAAAATTTTTTCCCTCTTTTTAACTAGGGCCCAAAATAATAAACTTGGGTTATGAAATGAGACCAGAAAGTTAAACCATTGCTTAAAATACATTAACAGAAGTTTACCTGCAGCAGAAGCCTGGGTAGGCATAATGAAACCACAAAACTCTTTAGTTCAATGACACACTTGATGTTCACTTTGAAGGTATTTGAGATTAAATACCAACTTCACATCAGAGAAATGTAAAAATGAAAGTTAGAGAGGCAACTCACTCTAGGTTTTTCCTCAGTTTTACTTGAGAGAGACCATATGGTTGAAAAAAGAAATTATTCCTGGTGTTTTAAGATGTGAACTTTATCCTGTTGAAACATACATTAGATGGGAAAGAAGCAATATCACTCAGGGGTTATTTTGATGTTAATTGGTTTTGCATGAGGAATATGTGCTAATACATGGTGGGTATCATTCAGAAAGCTTCCCAGTATCTGTAGGTCAGGGCTTGAATTCAGTTCAAGTATACTGATGAACATTTACCCATTCAGCAAACCAGACACTCTGTTAGGTGATGAAGTCAGAATAAATATGACAAAGATTATAGCTGACATAGTCTGTCCTACAAAAAATACATGGCAAAGAAATATAAAAACTTTTCTCTTTGACCTTCGTGTAGGAATAAGGGAAGCTAAGAGAAGCCTGTTGATTATGTACTTAACTTTTGCTCACAGTATCATTTTATCATTCTGTCTGGCTGTGCATTTTATATGCCATGTCCTTGTAATAGATCATAGTATTAAATGGGCCTATAAACCCTATTTAAACCTATGTGATATTACCAATAAGAAGTATCAACAAATCACCTATATAGTAGTAGCAGTTTTGGATATTCCTTAAATGCATTGGCTTTGAAAACAGACATCTCTTCTAGGTCTTTTCAATAGGAGCTTGAACAAATTCTTTATGTTTTAAGATTTTTATCCGTGAAATTTGGCTAATAGTAGTACTTATGTGAATGACATTAGTGTATTAAGTAGAATAATGTGCAGTGAAGTAAACTATCATGCATTAGCTTTTTTTTTGTTTTTTTTCCCAACAAATTCTCACTACGGAGCCTATGCTGGCCTGGAGCACACAATGTAACTCAGATTGGCCTAGAACTTGTGTCTGTCCTCCCACCTCAGCCTCTGGAATGCTGGGATTACAGGCCTCTGCCACTACACCCAGCTGCATTATTAGCTTTTAATAAATGCATAATAAATTCTTAATAAATATTAGTTGTTGTTATCCAATTATATTTGTTTTTATTATGAATCTTTTCCCAAAAGAATAGCATGCTAGTCTCCTTTATATTACCTAACTTTTCTGAACATTTTATTGCTTGGAGAAAAAAAGTCAGTAGAATATAGTGCTGTTAAACGTTATTTTGACTTTGTATTAGTAGATGATGTCAAACATTCCGTTGCCTGGTTGGGTTATTTCTTCTTTAGGCACATATAGAGAAATACAATGACCCATGTTTTACTTTTAAAGTCAATTTAAATCTTTTAAAGTTCCATTTAAGTCTTTTGATTATAGAAATGTATTATTCTGCTTAGCCCCATTTATAATAACTGGTTGTTCTCAATTGCTTTAGGAGTGAAAGTTGATTGGTGGGTACTAATCTTTTTCTTAACATGGTAGCTTATGTCTCTAACCAGATGGTTGGGCTCATATCCTGTATGAATAGAGTAAGAGACTGTGTTTAAAGGTAACATTAATTATAATGACTACTATAGGTAAGGTGGGCTTTGATTGGGGCCTCTGGAAATGAGATGAGATTGACTCAGTGAGCTACATGAATTCAAGTGAATCCATGTGTTGGGTTCGTCCTGGGGTTTCTCTCTCTGTGCGTTGTGGGTGGAAGCAAGAGGTGGGTGCCCTGACGCTGCACCCGGTGGCTGAACCCTGTGGCGAGGCGGTGGCTGGAGAACAGTGTGTCACACAGAGAATAGAAGGACAGGTTTATTCACAAAGGAGGGGAAAGGAATGGAAGATTAGGGAGAGGGGAAAGAGGAGTTGGAGAAGGGAATCACTCAGCTGCTGTCTCTGCAGCTGGGGCAGAGCCTCGTGGTGTCTTTGCTCTTCCAGTTCGAAGCTTTGCCACTTCCAGGGCCCTGAGCTTGACTCCCAGAGTCTGGCCTCACAAAGCTGTCGGTCCGTGTAGGATATCCAGTGTTGTGGAGGTCGGGGTTAAATAGAGGTGGCAGGCAGGTTGAAGTATGATAAAGGCAGGTCGGAGGAAGGCTGAAGGCTAGGCTAGGCAGATGAGTAAATGGCCTTGGGCTCCTAAGGAACCACAAGGACCCAGTGAGTTTTTCTTGGTTGGTGTTCAGAATGGCTGCTGAACTCTGAGCTCCAGAGTAAATATGGCCTGATAGACAGCCAATCAGGGGAACAGGGTTGGATCAGAAATGACCAGTCAAGCACCAGGGAGGCTTTAGATGCTACCATACCTTGGGTGCTATCT
The DNA here is from genome assembly GCA_007922755.1 of Pedetes capensis. NCBI lineage: Eukaryota > Metazoa > Chordata > Mammalia > Rodentia > Pedetidae > Pedetes > Pedetes capensis. Next base: position 138,264 of record VMDO01002862.1, on the reverse strand, counting down.
TGGCCCACTTGATGGGAGGGGGGAAGAATGAGGTACCTGGCTATATAGCAAAGGTGACCCATTGCTATCTTGCCCCATAGGATTCCAAGTGGGCTAGATGAGCTCCTGGGACTGGCCATGTTTGGGGTACTCTCTATCCCCCCGGGAATCCCAACATCCACGTACAGGATTTTTCTTCTGACTACAATACCTTCTTTGTGCTTCAACATTTACAGACCCTTATATTTAGCTCAGTTGGTAGAGTGCTAGTCTGCACTCTCTGATGCCCTGGGTTCTTTCAATCCCCAGCATGGCAGAAATGGGAGAAGGATGTGGCAGCCTATTCCTGAAATAAAACTGAAAAAAAAAATCAGCCATTGAGAACCCTATGAGGGTCACTGCGAGTGAGACATTACTCAATGCCACTTAATAATAAAACAATATACGCACAAGGTATGAAGGAGAACTCATTTTTTAAATTTCTTTTGCTATTGCTTTGTAACTATTTTACACTTTTTCCTGTGAAGCTTTTATATTCCTAAAATAAATTTTATGCCATGAAAATTGAATCTTCAGAAGTTCTTTGGTGACTCTTCTTGATTTGAATATTCAGAAGAAAAAAGTCCTTACATTTCTGTACTAATATTTTGTCTATTCTGGAGCACAGCATGTCATTTTTTTTTCCCCAGAAATCAAAGGTTTCTCATTAAAATCTTAACTTGAAATTCACATACAGCTTAGTAAACTTTTCCAAGTTAAGTATGAAACTAGTAATCCATTAAGAATAAAGAATGATTAGCTGGGTGCCATAGTGCATAATCCCAGTGACTCTGGAGGCTGAGGTAGGAAGATCGCAAGTTTGAGGCTAGAGGCAGCCTGCACAACTTCACTAGACCCTGTCTCCAAAAATTCAGCTGGGGGTGCACATTAGTGGTAGACCACTTGCTTAGCACATACAGGCCTGGAGTTTACCCCTCAATGCTGAGATAACAAAAATAATGATTTACTTGTGTTCTTTTAACCTTCAGCTGTAAGTAACCTTAAGATACCATCTAACTCATTAGAAATCATGAGGCATGATAGTCCAGTGCCCTGCCCTACCAAATCTCTCATTGTTCTCTTATTAAATGTCCAGTGGAAGAAATTGTGTCATACCCTCCTTTATTTGTCCATCTCATTGTCTTGCCATTCATACAGCATATAAGAAGCAACTCTTACAGCATTCTTGTAAGTGTAAAAGTTTGTGTTGATATTTGTTCAAGTTGAAGCTTTTTCATATCCTGTTGGCTGTCTTTCTGATGCACTGGTTGTTCATCATGATGCAGATTATTGACATCATATATGATGGTATTGCATACAACAGAAGTTGTGTTAGAAGGAAGATGAGTGCCAGCAAGAAGTTGTGCTACAAATCACATACCAATGACTTGAAATCTTTTTGAACATGAAGACCATTATTAGACATCAGAATGCTATGTCACCATCCATCTCCTTCTTCCCACAGACATACACACTACTTGCCTCAATTTTAGTATCTGTTATTTAATAAAACCCATAGTACAAAGTAGCTTTTTAGTGAAAATGTATATTGTTAACCATGATGGCATCTTCATACATCTGAAAAGTAGTAATACATATGTGAGAGAAAGTTTCTCAGTCCAAGAAATGAAAGTATATGTCCTGTTTATCATTTTGAGCCACTTGGAAAATTCATGGTGTTTTACCCACTAATGTCCCCTGTGCATTGTGCATATTTTTGGAAGTAACTAAAGATAGAAAGCCTGCAGCCATAGCCCTGTGGCATCCGATCCCAACAGATCTCGGAAGCTAAGCAGGGTCGGGCCTGGTTAGTACCTGGATGGGAGACCGCCTGGGAACACCAGAGGCTGTAGGCTTGGGAGTTGGACCTGGTAACCCCCTCCCAAAAAATCAATCTGCCATTGAAAACCCTATGAACAGCAGAGAAGCACTGACAATAGTGTTTCCCCTGTTGTACAGAGGGTCACTATGAGTTGGATACCAACTCCACAGCACCTAACAACAACAACAAAGACAGAAAAGGAAGATCCTCAACTAGGTAGACTGACCCAGTGGCTGCAACAATGGGCTTAAACATAAAAAAGATGGTGTGCCTGGCACAGAACCAAGGAGTGTTTCATTTTGTTGTACATAGGGTCACTATGAGTCAGACCCAACTCGATGGCACTTAACAACAACGAAGATAAAAATTACAAAGATTAGTCTACATTTACCTTTACTTACTTACACGCCTGTCTCCCACAGGAAGGGTCCTGGTAAATCATAATAGTCACCTACATGATGAAGTTGGGTGAGCTGCAGACTATGAAATCTATGATTAAATCAGATTATGTTTAAATAACAGCAAAGGATCTGCGCTCTTGAAAAGATTTCTCTTTGCAAATTTCTGTATAGAGATACCTTTCTCTATGCAAATGATCAGAATTTCCTGATTCATGGGTCTCATTTAAAAGAAAAATGTCATTTGTAGTATATGTCACTCCATAAAGATTACCTCAGGGTAAATCAATCCATTAATTTAAGAAAGAATATGTGTCTACCATGAGGCTAGAAAGAAATTAGTGGGCTTTTTTTCATCCATTTGCCATATGTCATCTATTGGCCTTAGGTGAGTAATGAATATCTATTTCTATGGATGCAGAAAGGAATTTTTATATTAGTTCCATTTAAATTTAAAACATTGACCCACATTATATAGAAATAGATTGGCCTTTGATAGACACATCTTTTTGGCCGGCTGTGAGAGCACTGTTGTTTTTATTCATTTTTGTATTTTTGAAGAACTGTAATGTGGACTGGTGAATTTTTTACTATCCATTTGAAGAACTGATCAAATGAATATGCTTGTGGTTTTAGTCTCTGTTAGACTGTGGAAGACAAAGGTGAGGGGTAAGTGTTGGAAATTGAAATATTGAATGTACAAAGAAATTACTTGTCTTGATTTTGTACTGACAGAGGGCAAGGATTCCCCTTTCAGATCCTAGGAAGTCTGGTTGTTTTTGTGCACAGAAACGGATACACTGAGATTCAACTTGGAAATATAACCAAATCTTAGATAAGATACTTGATAGAATGACTTTGGGCCACTGATACTTCAAATTATCATGCAGGTCAAACTGGCATATGTATGCATGTTTTAAATAAAACACAAGTCTTTAAGAGAACACTTCTATTGCTGTGGAAACTATTCACATACCTAGGCTGGAAAGGGTATTCTGATGGGAAATATTCATAAATCATAACTTTACTATGAACTTTAATATAAAATGTCTAAAATTCTTTCATTAATCATGAATTATAGACTTTTTTGGAGTATTTTCTTGTTCCGGACATTGCAGTTGACAGTTAATGTGCAAGTATCTGTGGTGTGAGGAACTGTGAAGTTTAATCAATGGATTCTTTCCATTCCCCAAGTTTAGCTGGCAGTCATATCCCATTCTGCCTTTATAACTTGGTCCCCTGTTGCTTTGTGCTGAAAAAAGCATATACCAGATTTCTAGCTTCAAAAGGACTCATCTGGAATAAGAAAGAGATGGTCTGAGAAGAAATTACTGACAGACTGCACAGGTCTCTCATCCTTTTTCCAGACCAGCTGAAGTACCCTTTGAGTCGGCCAAAGAGAAGATACTTTTGAAGAAGCAGAGTAGAATTAGACATAGCCCTTTGCTTTTTGCTTTTAGCATCTCAGTGGGATTGAGGCTGGGTAGAGCACATAATAAAATTCTCCCTGAGGTTTTCAAAAGCCTAATAGTAAGGAAACTTGTGACTTAACCTCCCTTTTGGAAACTTTGAAAATGGTCGTCTCACAGTTGTGTCTTGTGTACATTGTACAGTGAGTAGGATAGAGATAGTGTTGTGTACATATACCAAATGACTGTTGTAGAAGGGTAGATATGATAGAAGTGAAGAAGATAGAGAGGTTAATGTAGCCTGAGTTTGTTGAAGAAAATATAAATCTTTTCTTAGTGAAGTATGAGGTACATAATGAAACTCATCTTTTGCTTATTAAGCCACAACTTCTTGCCAGGCATTTATATGAAGAGCTTATAATTGTAAATAGGTATCACTTGCAACTCAGAAACGCCTCCTAAAGACCTGAGAACTGTTTCCAAGAGAGTTATCATCAACAGTGAGACTTCTGTCTCTAGGACTCCACAGGACAAAATTCCAACTTTGATAATTGCCAGTCAACAAACACAGCTGACCTATCCTTGGAAAAGGACATCATGTTTAGGAGAATGGTGGGTTAACTAAAAAAGGAAGCTCTTCAACTAGATGGACTGATACAATGGTTGAAACAATGGACTTCAACATAAAAAGATCGTGTGTGGCACTGAGTCAAAGAGTATTTCGTTCTGTTGTACATAAGGTTACTATGAGTCAGACTGAACTCAAGGGCATCATTAGTTGAGTTTTAATAAAATTCATTTTATAAAAACTAATGTTATAGCATTGGCTTCTATAAGCACCAGGAACCAAGCCCTTGCTCAGTATCAGTAATATTATGCTGCCTGGTTACGATTAATAAAATACTTATTGTTCCCTGAACAGGAACAGCAATAGTCGTCTCTTTTTTACCCACATAAATAATAAAATTTCCATCTCTTATTGCCTAGAGAACAGATAGAGCAAATATACCTTTTTCTTGGCTCTTGCAATACCTTTATTTATTTTACTACTTCAGACCTGATACTTAATGATTTTTTTTTCTTTTTCCAAAACAATCTGTGGTAGTAAGAGTCCTGAGCAAGTGCAATTCATTCATCCAGTAGGCAACATAGAAGAACAACATAGCTCCTGGTAGAACAAGTTCTGGCTTCTACATTTTGGAAATAAAATTAAATCCCAATAATTACTCAGATTTCAGGGTACAAAAATCTATAGAGGATCCCCTGTCTCCAAGAACTCACATTTCTTCCAGATGTTCCTTGGTTTCAAAAAGTACAGAAAAGCCATTACAAAAGTGCAACTATTATACATTTTGCCTGTCCCAGGGAACCTTCAGGTAAAAAATTCCTTATATCTAATTTCTATCCCAAGATTAAAGTAATAAATGAAACTACTGCAAGACAATTCAAGTCCTCTTTCACTTTGTATCCCTGTAGTTTGACCTCACAGGGTCTCGGAAAAACTGTAAGAAAATTGCCATTGAACTAATTGTAAACTGTACCATATGAAGAGGAAATAATAACTTGAATGTCTGCAAAAGCCCTTGGGAGATGTTGCTTAGATTGAATTACTGATCCATTTATATTAAATTTATATTCTTCAGAAATTGGCAGTTTTTGATGGATTTGAAGAATCCAAATAATACAGAGCTACATAATGTCTCAATTCAGAATTTATATTATGCAACTATTTATACTTACATGTGACCCTTTTGTCCTTCTTAAGGAAAATGTAATTTTCTATAGACTGAGGTGTGACCTTTCACCCTCAATAAATAATTATATAATTACTTAATGGTAATCGCTTTACCATTTGCAAACCACACTAAATTAAAAGACACTTGAGACTCAGTTCTGGCACGGGGCTGTGAGTCTTGCCTTTCTTTTCCTAGTTTTCATAATGAATGACCATGTCCATCCTGGTGATTGACTCAGTTTGATGTATGGAAAAATTGAGCACTAAGAACTGCTCCATTTATTCTGAAGTGATTACCTCTACCCAGCTTTGTTTCTATCCCAGAAGGCCCATTTCTCATGTAATCCAGGCTTTCATGATTCTTTCTTCTTTTATTTTTAAAGCCACTTTGTTGAATTCAAAAGCTGTGTATAATTAATGCATATAACTCACGGGTGTGTACTTACCTTCAGGCTTTCATGGTTCTTCATCCCATTTTTGGTCCTGTAAATAGATGGATCGTTGGTGTTAATAATCCCCTCAATAAATAATTATATAATCTCTCCACTGTGAGATTTTAGTACTGAGTGATATTCTAATGGATTCTGGAGGGAATGGGGAATGTAGCAAGGCCAAAAACTTTTGTAGACATAGATTGCTTTCCCTGTCTCCATGGAGAGAAAAGGATATTCCTTGATGGGTGTTAACCTAATGCAAAGATTTCACCCAGACCTGGTTGCGAGGAAAGCCTTTGCTTTCATTCTAGCCTGTAAAAGGGTTTTCTAGCAGAGTTTTAAAAAATCAATCACATTTCCTGACAGTCTAAGCACTTTTTAAATGTATTACTCATAGCCGGTGCCAAAGAGGGATAGGACTGGAGTGGAGATGTTGGCAGTCATAAGACAGTGAATCATTGGCTTTTTTCTTCAGTTCCACAGATATTCCAACCTGTGAGCCACCACTTGAAGGCTTTTTAAAAAATACCTATTATTACCTTCTTGTGATATTTACACATGAAGACTTTGAATCTCACCTTTTTTCTATTCATCTAAGTCTCTGATATACTTTCCTTTCATATTCTGTTTTTCCTTTTTCCAATCCTCCATGTCATCCTGCTATCTTTTTTTCACTCAAGTGTCTACTTTGTTGGACTTAAATGGTTTGAACTTATAGTCAATTTTGAAATTATTTTTTGGGTATCTGGCCTGTGTCTGTGACTTTTGGAGTCTCTACATTTTTCAGGATAAGAGAAAAATGGGAAGCATAAAGACAATGACTTGCTGTTTCTGGGAAATCACCCTTGTGGATTTCTGGATTTGTGAGATTTTTAAGACCTGCTCTCTAAAGGTCACCTGGTTGCCTGGAAGATTTGTGTTAGAAATGAGCTGTTAGTGCAGAAAACAGCCTTAATTAATAATGCAGGATGACTCTACAGCCAGTCAAGATATGATTATGGAAATATTTGCAAAATATATCCTCTGAATATTTTATTAAAAAACTCACTTGGTCTGGGTGTGCATGAAATACTCTAACACATACCCTCTATCTTTTATATGGTATGGTTAGATAATATGTATTGCATGTTACACAATTTCTTTCTTCTAATTGGCTATAGGGAAATGGCTATCTCCTTCAGGTCAATTTTGAAAGTAGGGGTAGTAGTTGGTCACTTGTATGGGGTGATTGATTAACTTGTGTAAGCCTATCAACATTTCCTTCAGATCCATTATGTTGCTGTTAGGTGCCCTTGAGTTGAGTCTAACTCATAAAGACCAGAATGAAATATATAACAGAAATATATAACAGAAATATATAACAGTATAACTGAATGAATGAAATATATAACAGAAATATATAACAGTATAACAGAATGAAACACTCTCCAACACTGTGCCATGCCCAGCACTATTGTGAGAGCTGCTCTGCTATTCATAGGATTTTCAAAGGTGGATTGTTTCAAGAGTGGATTGCCAGGTCCTTCCCCCTAGCTAGCACATGGTGTTCCCAGGCAGTCTCCCATCCAAGGACTAACCAGGCAGACCCTGCTTAACTTCCGATATCAAGCAGGATCAGATGCTAGGGTGCTATAGATCCTCAAATTCTATCAGCTTGGTTTCACTCCTTTATGCTCTGAAAAATTTCAATATCCTTAATAAGCCATAAATGAAAATGTAAATATTCCTGGGAATGCTTATCAGTTCAACTTTACTTGAAAGGATGAGGGAAAGGAAAGGAAAAGAAAGGAAAGAAAGAAAGGAAAAAAAGGGAGAGAGGAAGGGAGGAAGGAAAGGAGGGAGGGAAGGAAAGAAAGAAAGGAAGGAAAGAGAAGAAAGGGAGAAAGGAAGGAAGGAAGAAAAGCAAGCAAGTAAGCAAGCAAAATCCTGGAAAAAAAGAGATCAGGGTAGATACCTAGATTTTCCAGGACAGCTAGGGGAAGAGGTTGGGGCTCACAGCCAAAAGAGGTGGAAGGGAAGTGTCAGAGACAAATTCACCATTTAATTTTGCAGAAGTCTGGTGCTGCCCTTCTTTTGTGTGTGATGGGTGTTCACTCTGTCAAACAAGTACTTGGATAGTCTCTAAAGGGAGGTAGAGAAATAACTTTTCCTCCAAGTTAACAGCCAGAACCTTCACACACCTAAGTAAACAGCCTTCCATGCCAAACATTACATTGGTTTATAGGGAGATGTCAGTGGTGGAGCTAAAACATTACTTTAAAGATTTCCTGTTGGAGGGTCTGACGGGGGAGCTGGAGGACAATTTCGTTGGGCTGGGCCAGTAAATGCACTTGAACATTTTCCCCAAAGGCTCTGTTGAAGTTGTAATGCTTCATATACACGCAACTTAATGTGTTTCTTTGAAAGTTAAATGGCTGGAACATGGTTCAAAAATGTCAAAACTTGCTCCTATGGAATGGGTTTGACAGTGATTGGGTTAGTCACAAGTAATCTTTACTGACTTCTCTCTCTTTTTTTTTTTGTTTTCATTTTTTGGTTTTAAGACAGAATCTTGCTATGTAATCCAGGGTGGATCACCTTAAGCTTGTGTCCATCCTCCTGCCTCAGCTTCCTGAACTATGAGATCACAGATGTGAGCCACAATGCCCCGCTTCATTTTTAGCTTTTTATGATAACTCAGTTTCTTTTGTTAGCAGAGTTTGTCAATGGTACATGTGTCTCCACGTTACTGACAGATACCAAGCTAACTCCTCTTGATCAGTCTCATTCTGCACTTGCTTTCCAGTGCTTTCTATTGTTCCTGTGTTTCGTGGGTCCCAGACTTTTTTCTTTTTCTTTAATTCTTTTTGTGATAACATACTGATTGAACCAGAGTGATAGGAGTCAAAAAGTAACAAAAGATAAGAGTAAGTACCCATCATGTGTCACATACTGTGTAGGGTTATTCACACACTTTTATAAAGCAATGTTGCAAACTTAGATTATTATTACAACCATTTTTATATATTTACACGTTGCAGCTTATGGAACTTAACCTAAGTACTGCTGGAGTCCAAAGTCAGTTTTGAGTTCAAGTCTTGACTTCACTTGTTCCCTATTATTCAGGTGTGCATGTTTACATTTCCTCATGTGTAAGTATGGATCGAAATGCACACACTTTTCACATGCCTACAGACAGTTTTTCATAGAGTTTATAATAAAAGCATAGCACAAGGCTTAAATTTTTAGAAGTTATGGAGCAGTTTTCAAATGACAACAAATGAGGCCACCTCTGGGTGGGTGGGGGTTCGAGAGATGTTTACCTGGGAGCGCTCTAAGCTCTGCTCTCAATAGCTGTACTTTTAACTGTTTTATGTATCAGAGTTCCAAGTAATACATATATTTTTCAAACCAAATGGCCTGTTACTTACAAAAAAATGTATGAGTTTTTATTTGTTATGCTGTTAAGGGAATTTGTCTGACAAATGCAGAATAGCAATGTTAGAATCTCAAGATTGACTGAACTTCGTAGTACATGGGGAAAAAAAGGAGGAATTAAGTTTGTTTATAGAGCACCCATTTTCTAATTTAGGGAAAAGAAGTTGGAGGACCATGCATGCAGGTGAGTATAACAAAGCAAACTTTTCTGACATTAATTGCTTAGAAATTTATCAGGTTTTTCATACAAGGGGAATGATGGATAGTGGTAGTTTCAATCATGGTTTTACGTAAGATATTCTTGTCAAGGATTTTTCTTGTAATGATGCCTGATGGAAACTAAAGCCTTAAATGTAAAATTGCAAAGTATTCTTGTGGGAGGAAAACAAAACAAGGTGTATAAAGCAGGCTTACCAAACTGCCTAGCATGCCTCATTGGATAGCTCTGAAAGCTCAAAAGAGCTACATGAAAATGTTTGTAAACCTGTCTGAATCACCAGTCTTATAGATAGTTCTGTCATTCACTAGACCATATATACCAAGCTCCTGCTCTGTGCTATGAATGCTCAATGCCAATCATTGAAGGTTAGATATTGTCTACCTGTATTTCAGCAAAGTATCTATTTAGTTATCTTGCTACTTGCAGGGTAAAATTGGTGATACAAATAAGTTGGGTGAAGCTTGATTAGTAATTCTTGTCCTGTTCTCAGAAGATGGAATCATTGAGTCTTCAAGCTGCAAGGATTTCTAGAGGTTGTCTGGTTCATCCACCCAGTATAAGAATCTCACAGAATTTCTGAGGGAAGACATTGGAAATTCTTTAGATATTTTTAAATTTCTAAGTATTAATTAATTAAGCCTACTTTTTGGTAAATTAATCAGAAAATAGTTACTGAACACTGACATATGTACTAATTAAGACAGTGGCTTCAACAATGGGCTAAAACATAAAAATGATTGTATGCATGGCACAGTGTTGGGAGTGTATTGTTCTGTTGTACATGGGGTCGCTATGAGTCAGACTTGACTCAATGACACTTAAAAACAACAACAACAACAACAACAACTTTAGGCTCATGAAACACATGAAAAAATGCTTAGTATCCCTAGCCATTAGGGAAATGCAAATCAAAACAACTCTGAGATTTCACCTTACACCAGTAAGAATGGCCAAGATCAATAAAACAAATAACAATAAATGCTGGTGAGGTTGCGGTGAAAAAGGAACACTATTACATTGTTGGTGGAGCTGTAAATTGGCCCAGCCACTGTGGAAATCAATATGGGGATATCTTAAAAAACTGAAAATAGATCTACTGTATGACCCACCTATAACATTACTGGAAATTTACCCAAAGGAAGATGGGTCATCATACTACCGAGACACCTGCATCTCTATGTTCAATGCTGCACTTTTCACAATAGCAAGGATATGGAATCAACCAAAGTGCCCTTCAACAGAAGAATGGATAAAAAAACTGTGGTACATATACACGATGGAATACTACTCAGCAATCAAGAAAAACTAAATAAGGTCATTCGCAGCAAAATGGATGGAATTAGAGAAAATTATTTTAAGTGAAAGAACCCAAGCTCAGAAAGAGAAACACCACATGTTCTCACTCATATGTGGGAACTGAGTCAAAATTATAAGGAGGAAACATCCTATTCAAAGGTCGGACCAAAATAAAACGGAAAAAAAAAAAAAAGCTAAGAATGGTGTCAATATAAATGGTCTAGAAAATGCATGCAGTTGTTCTGACAAGATAACAAAGTTTGCTACAGGAAAAATTTCTATCTTAAACAGAACTGGGACTCAAGTACACATAGAAAATTATTACCTAGTAAATGATAGAGAAGACTTAGTTGGGGAGGGTGGGGGGGAGGAGGCATACAAGAGGGTAAGGGGGAACCTATATGAATAATGTACATCAAAATGCATATATGTAAATGCCACAGTGAAAAGCATGTCAGAATGAATCACATTAAGGTGTACGTTAACAATGTCCAATAAAAAAAAAAAGAAAGAACTTTAGGCTCTATGTGTCTGTCAGCTTGTGCTGTAGAGGCTTGTGTGTTGCTGTGAGGCTGAAAGCTATGCCATTGGTATTTCAGTGGCATGAGGTAGTAAACACAAAGTCTGTTGGCTAGGTAGCTTGGTCTAATATTAGACAGATTTCGTTTTTAGAAAATTTCTTCCTATGTCAGACAGTCTAGAAGGATGAGGAACTGGGTTAGAGGTGAGTGTCAGAAAATTCTCTGTGGTCTTATATTGATTCTTTCTCCCTTTAGTTTCTACTCATTTTCATAGTTCTGCCATCAGAAGCACGATAGGAAGAATATTACCACCTTTATACTTGACTGCTTTTTGAATTTAAATACATCAATAAGGACCTGGCAACCTATTCCCCCAAAAAACCAATTCCAAAACAATCAGCCTTTGAAAACTGAAAACCCTATGAATAACAGAGAAGCACTGACATAGTGCTGGGCATGGCACAGTGATGGGGATTGTGTTGTTCTGTTGTAAATAGGGTCATTGTGAATTGGACCTGACTTGAGGGCACCTAACATTAACAACAACAACATGATGTCATCCTAGAAATTTTTTCTTTTACTGGTTAAACATTCCCAGTTCTTCCACTTGGCATTTAAGATAGTTCCCAGACATCATTGTGATTGCCTTTGTCTGGATACATTGTTTTGACAATGTCCTTTTTACAACACATCATTTAGAAATAAATATGTCTTAACAACAGCATTCAGAAGTAAATAGCATCCCAGATCTGGCCTGACTAATACACTAGACTCTGTTTTTGAAAGTTTATTTTACATTTTTAGTTTATTTCTTTTTTAAAAACATTGAATCAACTTATCCTTGAAATGTGTTTATGAGTGACCTCTGATCATATGCTGTCCTTTAGATTGTTTACCAAAGTTATTGCACAAACTTTACCTAAAAAATGATGTTTCACTTAAGGAATGTTTGGATGAGGTGGTAGACACAAAGGTAGTTGGTAACTAATAAAACACTGTACAAATAGATGTTATAAAGTCCTCATGTTTTTGACATGTTAGCTCCAAAAGCATTGGTGAAATACTGTAGAACCTAATTCTATGTCATTTAGGCAAATTAACCAGATGTCTTTCAATTAACCAAATGTCTTCTCCTGACTTTCCTGTAATTAATAGATTAATTTAGCCTACTATTTTTTAAATAAATTAATCAGAAAATAGTTATTGAATACTGATAAATGTACTACCAAGCACTGTAGGCCCCCATGTCTATCAGCTTGTGCTGTAGGGGCTTGTGTGTTGCTCTGGTGCTAAAAGCTATGCCACTGGTATTTCAGGGCCAACTGTGGTGGACTGGTTGCAGCCAAGCTCAGACTAAGAAGAAGGACCCAGTGGCCCACTCCCAAAACAATTTGCCATTGAAAACTATGAAGAGCAGAGAAGCACTGTCAAATATAGTGCCAGAAAATTAGCCCTCCAGGAGAGAAGGCATTCAAGAAACAAGTGGAGAAGAGTTGCTTTCTCAAAATAGTTGTTCTTAGGTGATGTTGAGTTGGGTCTGACTCATAGTGATACTTATAGGGCTTTCAATGGCTAAATGTGGATTGCTTTGAGAATGGATTGCCATGTCCTCCTCCCATTTTTGTGGTGCTGGGGATTGAACCTGGATCCTCCGAGAGTGCAGAGCAGCGCTCTACCAACTGAGCTAAACCCCAGCCCCCTCAAAGTAGAGTCAATTTTAATGACAGGAATGGAGTAAAGCCCCTGGAACCTCGAGTTGCTGATGTGGCACAACTCAAAATAAGAAGAAACACTGTAATGGCAACAATGGGATCAAACATAAAAAGATCCTGTGCACGGTGCAGTGTTGTGTAGCATTTCATTCTGTTGTACATGTGGTTGCTATGTTTTGGACCCGACTAGATGGTACCTAACAACAAGCACTTCAGTGGATACAAGGAAACTTTGGAACTCTCTTGGTCACCAAGGACTTACAAGAAGGCAGAGTGCCCTTGGGTAAAACTGTGAATTTGTCTTTACTGCTTTCATTAAGCTTTTCTTTCCAAAAGGAGCTGATTTTGGAGCAGGCAAGAGATCTCCCTCCTGAAAGGCTGGAGAAGAGTGGTAAATATCAGTGTAAAGTAACAAATATGTGATCTTTTGTATTTAAATACTTGCGTTAAGATGACACTGTACACTTGCAGAGAACTCTGGGTTTCTGGAGTGAGGGCAGAAAAAAAGAAGCAGAAGTCATGGAGTCATGGTCTACAGGAGTGGAAGGGAGAGAAGGGAGAAAACAGAGAGCACTGACCGAGGGGAGAGTGTCCTGAGGGTTGATGGAGCTGAGTGGCTAAGCACAGGGACACTGAGGGGCTGTTGGCAACTGAGGGAAAATCAGAAGCCTTGCTCTTGGCATAGCCCAAGGAGACATCAAGACTAAGTGCTACAGCACAGAGATTTCAGCCAGAAGATGAAGAAATTGGATGGATTTGTTGCTGAGCAGGACAAGCCTTGCTGCTCCATATGGAAGGAAGATGAAGATAAGTCTTGAGCTAGAGGGAGGAGAATACTGGAGTCTGTGCATAACTGTCACAGAACAGATGGACTTTTACATCTTGTCTTCTACCCTGGAGTTAGGAGGTTCCACATTTGATCCAGAGCCTCAACGGAGTCCAGCCTTTCCCATCCTTCTATTCTGCCAGCCTCCACTTACTAGCTTTTGCTCTCAGGCTTATTCCTTACAGTTTCAAGATGGGTTCAGTGGTCCCAGATATCACTACTTCATTACAACTACATACGGATATGGGAAGATAGAAAAACTGGACCTAGTGTCCCCGCTTCCACTTATTAGGGATAAACATATTCCCCAGGAACCTCAATATGCTTTCCTTATATATTAGTCATATTTCTACTTTTATATCCATGGCTAGTGGTGGGTGCTAGCTTGGCATGTATCAGTCATAGTCTATCGTTTGGATGAAGAGAGGAGCTTACCTTTTCTGAGTATCGACTGCCCCCTCTTTGGCCAAATCTGGAAGGAAAAACAAGAAAGGAAGCTGTTGATGAGCAATCAACAGTGATTTCTGCCATAAATGACACACCAGATGAGATCTCATTCAGCAAGAATATTCTTTTTGGTTTTATTTTTTTAGTCAAAGACATGTGATAAAGGAATACATATTGTATAGTAAACACTGTTGTTGTTGTTGTTAGGTGCTATTGAGTCATGTCCGACTCATAGTGACCCTCATAGGGTTTTCAATGGCAGATTGTTTTGAGATTGCCTTGGGAGTGGGTTGCCACATCCTTCTCCCATTTTTGCGGTGCTGGGAATCGAACTCAGGACCTCAGAGACTGCAGAGCAGCGCTGTACCAACTGAGTTAAATCCCAGCCCAAGTAAACACTAGGAGGAATTAATTTATTTTTTAATGTTTGTGCCTATTGCATGTTGTTGCTAGGTGCCGTTGAGTTGTGTCTGACTCATAGCAACCCTCATAGGGTTTTCTTCAGTTGTAACTTCAACTTTTCGCTGGCCTCATTGTACAGAAATGAGTTGAGTGGAGTGCATACAAGAGTAAATGGACCCCTGTGTATAATAAATGGTACACATTTGTGAGGTTTAGGGTCATGGATCTCTTGTTACCTATTGAAATAAGAGACACTCAGAGTTCTTATGCGTGTGCATGTAAGCATGTATTGCATAGGTGTCCATGTGTATGCGTGCATTTTAAAAAAGCAGTTTGCTTGGATCTGAGATGCTGTTTATATATCCTTTGCTCATTTCACTATTCTTTGCTTCTTTTTCCTTATAATCATGAGATTTCATAGGTATCTTGAAAGAAATAGTAGAAGTTATGTAGAAGGGGAGCCAAAAGGCACCTTTAATACAGCAGTCTCCTTGCTCTTCATTCTTTTGCACCTGGGGAGCTTTTGCCTCCTATAATACTTGAATTCTGGGCCAGAGTTCTAAAAGTAGGAACACATTTCTAGAAAACTTGGGAGTCAAAGGACACATGTATTCTGAACACTGTTTAGAGTCCATGATAGTTGTCATACGTGGCATCAGAGAAATTGAAATTTCACATGATTCATGCCCTAGGACTTTCCCTTCAGCATTTATGTCCACTGAATTGTTTCCTGGCTTGCTTGAGCTCTCATCTAACCCAGGAAGTTCCTATCCGAGCTGCCTGAGCAGACTGAGTAATATGAATGATTTATGAAGCCCTAATGACAGAGTTACAAGTTTCTTTATTAAACACTGAGAACAAAAGGGAAACAAAAGGGAAAAACGTAGATCATAACCAGTACTGAGTGAAATCTGTTCTGGACATGTGAAAGGCGAAGAAACAAAAGGCTCCAGTTCTGTTGACTTCAGCAGATGAGTATGTGGATTTGCCGGCTTCCTTCTCTGGGGTTTTCCATTTCTTCTCCTTTGACCTCCTCTTTGGAACAACATCCTAGTAAATATTGTTGTTTACAAACATTTTATTAAAATGTCCTAACTCAGTCAACAAATATTTATTGGACAACTATTCTTTGCCAGCAGCTAATTTAGGTCCTCCGTATACAGCAATGAACAATACAGTTGCAATTCCTGCCTTATGGAAATTATGCTTCTAGTGGGAGACATGTATAAGTGTATATACATATACATTTCCCTCTTTCGGTATAGACACAAATATCCATAATATCCATGTATGTATAATGCATACATGCATAGTTGTTGTTGTTAGGTGCCATCAAGTCGAGTCCGACTCGTAGCAACCCTGTGTACAGCAGATCAAAACACTTGTCGATTCTGTGCCAGGCAAACGATCTTATTTATGTTTAAGCCCATCATTGCAGATACTGTGTCAATCCATCTGGTGGAGGGTTTTCCTCTTTTGCGTTGACCTGCCACTCTCCCAAACATGATGTCCTTCTCCAGGGATTGATCTCTCCTGACTACATGTCCAAAATATGTAAGACGCAGTCTGGCCATTCTTGCTTCCAAGGAGCACTCTGGTTGCCCTTCTTCTAGGACAGATTTGTTGGTTCTTTTGGCAGTCCACGGTATAGTCAATAGATGTCTCCAGTACCACAATTCAAAAGCATCAATTCTTTTTCTGTCTCTCTTGTTCAATGTCCAGCTTTCACAACCATATGATGCCACTGAAAATACCATGGCATGAGTCAGACCCACCTTCGTCTTCAATGTGACATCTTTGCTTTTCAATACTCTAAAGAGATCTTTTGCCACAGCTTTTCCTAGAGCAATGCGTCTTTTGGTTTCTTGACTGCTGCTTCCACGGGTGTTGATTATAGAGCCAAGCAAAGCAAAATCTTGGACAACCTCAATCTTTTCTCCATTTATTGTGAAGTTGTGTACTGACCCAGTCATAAGGATTTTTGTTTTGTTGATATTTAGTCACAACCCACATTGAAGGCACATACATAGTATATGCATATATATAATATACATGAAAATTAGGGGACTGCGGCTTAGCTCAGTTAGTAGAGTGCTGCTCTGCGTACTCTGAGGCCCTGGGTTCGATATCCAGCACAGCAAAAAATAAAAATTAAAAAAAAAAAATGGGAGAATGAACTGGCAGCCCACCCCTAAAACTATCCCAAAACAATCAGCTATTGAAAATCCTATGAATAGCAGAGAAGTACTGACATAATGACAGACATGGCACAGTGTTGAGGAGTGTTTCATTCTTTTGTATATAGGGTTGCTATAAGTTGGACTCCGTAGCACTTAACAAGTAAATTAGTGATAAGAGTACAAGTTGTTGTTGTTAGGTGCTGTGGAGTCATGTTGGACTCATAGCAACCATTATATAAGGTTTTCAATGGTTGACTGTTTCAGGATTGCCTTGGAAGAGTACAAGAGAAAAGATAAAATGGAAAGTGAAAATTTTTGTATGGAAGAGTTGGAGTTTTAAAGAGGGACCAAAAGGGAAAAAAAGGCTTTATGAGCTCATTAAGTAAAGATTCCAGGATGTTGAGTTGTTCCAGGCAGAAGAGATTGCAAGTGTAAAGACCTTGAGGAGTATACGGAGCAGGAGGTCTGAATACCTGCAGTGCGGATCACAGAGTGAATGAAATAGGGAGAGTTAGCTTGCAGTTTGCTTGGGTAGGGCCTCCTAGGTCATAATAAGCTTGGGCTTCTAGTGACATGGAAAGCCTTTAGTGGTTTTTAGGCAAAGGAATACATGATCTGACTTAGGTTTGAATAGAAATATTTGACTCTTTTGGTGAAATACACCTAAGAGTGCGAGGTCAGAAGCAGGAAGACTAATAAAATTTCTGGAAATCTGAGAGTATAGCTTCAATTTCTGCCAGGTAGCTCTCTTTACCCATACCTGAACTGCTGATTCTCACTTATATTTTTCCCATATCTAGTTCATGGGAATCCCTCCTTCATCTTTGCCTCAGTAAACCCAGGAAATCAACCCCTCCTTCCCTCTGACTGCCAAAGCTGCAAGCCAGTCTTCCTTTTTAGCCTTTCGAATCAGGAGCCAGATACCAGTGCACTGGGGTCCCATCTAACAGAAGGACATTAATGGTCCATCTCTTTTTGTGGTCTAATATCTCTTGACTGGGGTCAAGATGGAAGTACTCACTTGTCCCTTTGAAACGAGAAGACTCATAGCACATCATGATTTTTCTCCTCAGAAACCCTCTCCTGAAATTTTCCAGGTAATATCCATGTAGCCCTTCTCATTAGACTGTATTTTAGAAGCTTGTACTTTTCCTATACCTCCTTCTTGGAGAAAAAGAGGTAGGAGAAAGCTCAGAATTCTCTGAGGAAATCTTTCTCCTCAAGCCCTATTCTTGCCCCATTTTTTTATGCCCTGGATATAGATGAGAGATTCCAGACTTTTGTGATCATTATTCTCAACTACCACCCTTGAAAATTTGTATCTTAATCTGGTTCTTCAGCCTGCAATATCATAGCCATCATATTTTGATGGCTTGGCTTGGCTGTAATATCCTGTTACGAAGGGAAGGACCTTTTGCCCACTAATGAATTGTGTGTTTCTGCCTTGCTAATTAATGGCTATCATTAATAAGAACGTGTTTGGCAGGGAGGAAAAAGAAAATTCAAGATGTCTTATATCATTATGTCTTGGCATAGCAATATGCACATGGTGAACCTAATATTTGTTGAAACAATGATTGAATTTTGTGGTTTAAATGGAAACTGCAAAGTGAATTCATATCAGGAAAGCGGTTCATAGTCAGAATTAAGTCCACTCCTCACAGGAATAGTGCATATAAAGTAAACGTGTCTTCACCAATGGAAGAGGGCCATGAGCCCTCACATCCAGCACTCAGAGCTGGCTATAAAAAAGTGTTTTAGAAATGATGCTGATAAATACTGGAATGTTGCTTTAACCTGTTCCTATGTGGGCTCTACACTGAAACTCTGTAGTTCTTCTTATCAATAAATATATAGCAAGGGGGTACTGTGCACCCAGCCATAAGCTGGAAGACAAATCATATACATGTGAAAGACCAAACGATAGTACAGGAATGGCTGGGAGGTGCTTCATCGTTATTTGGCAGTGAGAGGTCTGAACACAGAGTTTTGTGAGAACAGAGGAGGAAGCAGCCACAGTGGGATGGCAATGCGAAGGCTTCAGAGAATTGAGCTTTAGCCCAAGGCTCTATCCTGCCAAGTTTTGTACTCATGTAGCATACTTCACATCAATGAAAAAAATACAAAGCACTTCCTCACTCCATGCTTCAGAGATTCATCTACCTTTAATGTCTTTTTTTAAATCAAGAAATAGAATAATATAAAGTACTTGAAAATAGATGTACAGTTTAATTAATAAAGAAAGGAAGCCACAGTATACTTGTAGTTACTGGAGATCATAGAAAGTGGTCTAGAAACTGTCTCCTCCCACGCGCTGCCCTGCCTTTTGTCCACCAGATAACCACTGCCTGCATTTCATGGCAGTGATTTCCTTTCTCTGCTTTTCTTTTTAGTTGTGTTTACTACACACTACAAGAGAAAAGTTGTCCGGGTTTGGTCAGGAATAGAACTTCTCTGTATGATGAAAGGGACAACTACATTTTTTTTTTTTTTTTTTGAGATCAGCATTCCTAATGGAGCACCTGAACAATTTTCTGATGAACTTAAGTGAGATTAAATCTTGTTCTGGAAATCACTCACCCATCTATTTGGCTCTCAGTTGGTTATTAGTCAAAATATCTTTAAGCAGACTCTCACTCTTGTTATATCTAAACTAAAAATTAGTACCTAAACAGTCTCTTTTCCTCTAAAAGTAGCTATGAAGAATAACTATTTGAATAGATCTCTAAACATTTTTTCCCCTTTGGTGAAAAATCACAAACAAACAACCAACTCACTTTGGTATAAGCTAGTCCTGCTTTTAAGTAAACAGTCCGAAAAGTTCACTTTGATGATGTCACTAAACAGTATATTTTAGTATTGCCCATTCTTAGATGATATGAAAGTGGATTTGTATTACATTTATTCTGTTGTCATCTTTGTGTCTTTTAACTATCAGAGCAGCTATCTTATTCTGTATAGTTTTTATTTATTCATTTTCATTGCTGTGTAGTATTATATTAGAGGTACATACCAAAATTAATTTTTTCTATTGTTAATGGACATATTTCCAAAATCCCAATTTTGGATTGTCAAGACTGCTAGGAACATTTTTGTATATGTAACTTGATGCAAATATGCAAGAATTTCTTTAGAGAACATAGCTGGGGTAGACTTGGTAGAACATGCATAAATGCATATTGATTTTTACTTTGTTCAGCTTTTTCCTAATGTATGGATGGGAAGGATGACTTTAGTGTCATTACATGCTGGACAGGAAGCCAGAAGTCTCTGAAGTCTTCTATCCAATCTTTCAGGCTTAGAATGGTATAAAATGTTACTTTAACTCCCAATAATTCCATTGCACCCAATTTTTAGAGGCTCAGAAAGGTTAAAACAAAACAAACTTAGAATCACACAGTTAGTAGCAGAACTGGTATTAGAATTTGGACTTTCTGCATAGCTGTTTACCCTAATAAAATGAGTACAGTGATAATGTTGATTCTTGTCACCCTGAAACCCAGGGAAGAATGGAACAATAACCATGTGATTAAACAGGAAGCAGAGAAGATGCTCTAGAAAAAAGTCATCAAGAAAAAGTTTGAAACAGTGAGAAAATTCTTTTAAAAATATATCTGTATAGTTTTAAGGGAATGGTGTGCTGTGATGATAAGAACCTTTGTATTTTTACAGATCTTAATACTAACATCTCCCACATGTCTGTCAGCTTGTCATGCTGTGGGGGCTTTTGTGTTGCTGTGATGCTGAAAGCTATGCCAACAGTATTTCTAATACCAGTAGAACCACCAGTGGTGGACAGGTTTCAGCTGAGCTTCCAGACTAAAACAGACTAAGGAGAAGGACCCAGCAGCCTACTCCCAAAACAATTAGCAATTGAAAACCCTATGAATAGCAGAGAAGCACTGTCAAATATAGTGCTGGAAAATGAGCCGCCCAGTCTGGAAGGCATTTAAAAGATGACTGAGGAAGAATTGTCTCCACAAAATAGAGTTGACCTTAGTGACAGGAAGGGAGTAAAGTCCCTGGGCCCTCCTTTTGCTGTTGTGGCATGACTCAATGAGAAGAAACACAATAACTGTGGCAATGGGCTCAAACATAAAAAGATCATGTGCATGGCACAGTGTTGGGTAGTATTTCATTCTGTTGTACATAGGATCACTGTGAGTAGGACCTGACTTGATGCCACCTAGCAACAACAACAAAACTTACATAAATGGAGGTAACATTTATTGTGTAGTAACTTTTATGTAATTAACATTCTCAAAAATATGCCTATACAACACTAGTTTCCAAAATTGTCTTAAAAGGATTTTTTTCTGGTCAAATATATATCACAAATGCTATAAATAGTACCTATCTCTTGATGAGCACTAACAAAAGTAGTATATTAAAAATTCTGAAACGTTTCTGAGTAAGTAAACTAATCTGATTTATCTCCTGGTTTCCGAAGCTTATTTGGCTTACAGATCCAATTTACTGTTCTCTAGATCTTGTCTTATGTAGGAAACACTTAGGGAAAAGTAAATCCTTGCAAGCTAACAAATTAAATAAGGGAGATTTATGGCCCCAATTTCTCAGATAAAGTAATTGAGGCTTAGAAGATTTATGTAACTTGCCAGCTGTAACATTTTGAGTGGTAAACTGGGATTTGGAATTGGGTCAGTATTTTAAAAGTCCAAATCTTTCTAACTAATATTGCTTCACTAAAGATGTAGTTTAAGCTGAAGGAAAAGAATTAATAATCAGGGACATTCTACCTCCTATCAAATGCAAATACTTCTGACTGACACCACTAATGTTCAAAAGGATTGGGGTCCTCCAATCCCTCAATATCCTCATTGTTATTATTGCTCAGTGTAACATTTCTAACAATCAGACTACTCCAAACTCCCCAATGGCAAATGTGTGCATGCTTTAGTGTGTAAACACCTCCTGGTGGTCTCTTATCTAGAGATTATTTTTCCCAAATGATGAGATGCTTAGAGCAATTCCAACATAAGAAGACAGCCTGGGTCTATTAAGACCTTGTTGGTAAGAGAACATTCATGTGAATTACATAATTAGATTGGATGTACCCTACCTTCTTCCCACTTAATCACTGCTTGTTAGTGGTTCCCAGAGGGCTGGCATTAGGCTCTAGCAAAACTCATTGGAATTGGTTCTTTATTACTTTCTATGAAGCCATTTTATAGTCCCATGTGGTGTTCTCTTGGATGCAAAAGAATCCTCTCTTTTAATAAACTTTTCCACTTTTAAAAAAAATTTCCTTATCTCTTAAATTCTTCTTCATTCTATTGGTTGGAGTATGACATTTTCTTTCCATGAGACAATCTTTGAGAGGGAAAGATCAGAATCAGCTACATAATTTGTGGGGCCAGTGCAAAATGAAAATATGAGGACCTTAGTTCAAAAAACTAGTAAGACTTTCAAGACAGGAAAAGCAAAGCATTAAACCAAGAGCAGGGCTCTTCTAAAGTACCAGGTTCTCTGAGATTTCAAAAGTCAAATGCCCATGAAGCTGGCCCTGGATAGAATATCAAGGGGTCAGAAGATTGAGGTTTTAGCTCAGTTTATTGGGCCATTTCTTTTTCATCTCTGAAACAAAACTTGAATTAAGGAGTCTTTAAAATTCTCTCTAATGCCAAGTTCATTTGCACTTTCTTAGAGACAAACAGAGCAGTACACATTAACTCATTAACTATTCATCTTTAGTTATCTTCCAACCTGCCCCCTTCCCGCAAAGAAACATACATATAAAAATCATACATACAGTGCTGTGATACACACCTATAATCCTAGGGACTCAGACTAAGGCAGTAGGGTGGCAGGTGGGAGGCCAGAAGCAGTCAGCAGTCTGTGCAACTTGTGAGATTCTGTCTTAAAATTTGAAAACAACAACAAAACAAGGTTTGTGGGTGGTGGTGAGGGGCAGTGTTAAGCTGGCAGTTCAGTGGTGGAGCACTAGCCTAGCATGTGAGAGTTCCTGAGTTTAATCCCTAGTATGGCAAAAACAAATAAACCAAACTGAAACAAAATTCATATACACATTCAATTTTTAAACATGGGTAGTGGTGGGACCCCCTTCACCACGAGGTGTTTTGATGACTTTTCCCCACTCCATCATATGTTCTCAGTGACAGATGAGGGCTAGAGAAAGGCCTCAAGTTGCCCTTCACCACTGTGGGAAGGCAAAAGCAAGAGTAATACGCTGACTTAGTTCTTAGGAAAATAATGGAAGGTTTTCAAGTGGCCAATTCCTTGGCTAGAGGCCTGATTTCATTCTGGCAGGTACACATTTTGCATCATCTGACTGCATTTTTATACAATGATTTGTCTTACTATTGAGTAGAAAATGTCTTTACCATGGAAACTGCTTTGTTGCACCAGGCTTTGTTGAAGATAAAGGAAAAGAACACATGCTTTTCACAATGCCTTGTCCACCTCTTCGATTTCACGGATAAAATGAAAACCAGAGCCATATCCTTGTTAACTAGTGTTTTTAAACAACATACAAATCACAGTGAACTTAACCAAAGAGCTCTCTAGGTCACTGGAGTCACAAAAACATTCAGGGATGCAAATAATTCCTTTTATTCTTCAACATTTTTAGAAAAGACATTTTAAAGCTCCCTTCCCTCACACTTTTTACATTTTTTTTAAATTTAAAGACAGCAAAACTCTGTGTGTGTGTGTGTGTGTGTGTGTGTGTGTGTGTGTGTGTAGAATTCTGTGAGGCCTGGCAAACGCATGGAGCTGTGTAATCATAAGATGAGAGTAGTGCCATCATCCTCTTTAAATTCCTTGTGCTTACTCCCTCACCCCCAACTCCTAGCAACTACTGATCTGTTCTTCATCTCTATATTTGTGCCTTGTGCTAAATATCATGTAAGTAGAATCACATATTATGTAGACTTTGAGTCTGGCTTCTTTCACTTAGCAGAATGCATTTTGAGATTCATCCATACCATTGTGTGTATCAGTAATTTGTTTCTTTTTATTGTTGAGTAACATTCAATTATATGGATTTATTAGTTTTAATTTATGCGTTTACCAGTTGAGAGATAATTGTTTCCATTTTTGGTAATTATCAGTAATTCCACTGTAAAAATTCATGTACATGACATGAGTTTTTATTTGGGTAAATATCCAAGAGTAAGATTGCTGAGTTATGTGGTAAATATGTGTTGAAGTTTGTAAGAAGCTGTCAAATTCTTCTCCAAAGCACTTGTATCATTTTGCATTCTCACTGGCAATGTTCTTTTTGCTTCTCATCCTTGTCAACAGTTAGTTGTTTTGTCAGATTTTATTGTAGCTGTCATAATAAGTACATAATGATATGCATTGCAGCCTTTATTTACATTTCCCTAATAAATAGTAATAGTGAACG
The DNA here is from genome assembly GCA_007922755.1 of Pedetes capensis. NCBI lineage: Eukaryota > Metazoa > Chordata > Mammalia > Rodentia > Pedetidae > Pedetes > Pedetes capensis. Next base: position 114,040 of record VMDO01002862.1, on the reverse strand, counting down.
TCTTTTCATCAGTAATAGTGAACATCATTTCATATTCATATTTCCGTCCCTATTTCTTTTTTGGTGAAGTATATGTCCAATTATTATTCTTGCCATTTTTAAAAGTCAGGTTTTTAGTGTTGAATTTCCTCAGTTCTGCCTATATTCTATATACAAGTCCTTTTCCATTAATATTATTTGGAAATATCATCTCCCAATCTATTGCTTGTTTTGTCATCCTCTTAATAGTCTCTTTTACAAAGCAAAAAATTTTAAATTTTAATGAAGTCCAATTTATCACACTTTAGAAAATTTCTAAAATCCATTTTAGAAAATGGATTCTTTTTAAAATTTTACATCAAAGAACTTGTTGCCTAATTCTCTTATGTGTTCTTTTAAAAGCTTAATTGTTTCATGTTTTATGTTTAGGTATATGATGGGTTTGAGTTAATTTTATATACAAAATAAAGTTGAAGTCTAAATTCATTTTTTCATATGATATCCACTTGTTTGGGAAACATTTGTTGGGGGGGAGAACCTATGCTTTTTGCATTGAATTGCTTTTGCATCTTTGTCAAAAGCCAATTGACCACATTTGTTTAGGTCTATTTCTGTGTTCTCAGTTCTGTTGATCCATTTTGCTCTTTTCAAAAATACTGTAATTTTTTTAATTACTTTAGCAGTTGTTGTTGTTAGGCGCCGTCGAGTCAAGTTCAGTAGAAGTTTTGAAATCAATTGGTATGAGTTCTCCAACTTTTTCTTTTTCAAATTGTTTTGGTGAGTCTAAATCTTTTCTCCTTCCATTTAAATAACAAGATCAGGTTGTTTAGATTTAAAGATAATTATTCTAGCATATTGACTGGGATTACATTGAGGCTACGGGTCACTCTTGGAAGAAATACAAGTTTAATAATATTATGTCTTTCAATCAACGAACGTGATATATCTCTCCATTAATTTAGGTCTTCTTTCATTTCTTTCATCAATGTTTTGTGGTTTTCAGCAATCAGATTCTGAACATATTTGTGTAAAATTATACTTAAGGAATTGTTTGGTGTTATGTTTTATTTTACTTTTTAGTGGCTTATTTCTAGTGTATAGAAACACAATTGGTTTTCTACATTGAACTTATGTTTTGTGACATGCTAAATTCATTCTCCAATTTCTGTTACCTTTATGTTACATCCAGATGATAAATAAGTGAAGAAATAAAAAATAGGAACTTCACAGTACCTCTACAGGATATTCTTGAAGTTTTTTGCTTTATTCCATAAATTGTCTTTTGTTTGGAAGTACTGTTGTTAGTTTATTTATTTACTTTGCCCAAGTAAAGTTTGTTTTAATCACTGGAAGAGACCGGCTCTAGTAGGCTTACATCTTTGCTACCATAAGAAGTCCAAAAATTCTTATTTCTTTAAAAAAATGTTTAAATATTAACATTATTTACTTTCAAGAAGTGTCCCCACTCCCAGTTTTGTTCTGTTTTCAGTACAGAGGTGTTGAACCTTGTGCATGCTAGGCCAGTGCTCCACCACTGAGCCACACCCCCATCCCCTTTTTCATTTTTTATTTTGAGACAAGGTCTTGCTAAGTTGCACAGCGTTCCTCTGGTCTCAAACTCAAGATCCTCCAGCCTCAACCTCCTTAGTCACTGGGTTTACAGGTGTGTTCTAACAATTTTTGATTGCATTCCTTGGGAGTTTCTACATACAAGATCATTTCATTTGCAAATAGAAACAGTTTTTCTTCTACCTTTATGATATAGATGCCTTTTATTTTATTCTTCCTACTTAGCCTTTTCTATAATTTTAAATAGGAGTGGCAAAATCAAAACTCTTTGTCTTGTTTCTGACCTTTGGGGAGGCATTTTATCTTTTTACACTAAGGATGATTTTAGCTACATTTTTTTCATTAAGTATCCTATATTAGATTAATGAAGTTCTCCTCTATTACTATTTTATTGAGTTGTTTTTTTTTTATCAGCACTGGAAGTGTTGAACCCAGGGCCTGACATATGCTAAGCAAGTGCTTCAACACTGAGCTCCAGAGGCTCTGGGTGAAAATCTGTTCTTTGCCTCTTCCAGCTTCTGGTGTCTGTCAGCACCCTTTGGTCTGTAGCTATCTCACTTCAACCTCTGTCTCCAAGGTCACGTTGTCTCTTTCTCTTCTGTGTGCCTCTTTCTTAAACTTCTCTGTGCTCGCTCTTACAAGAAGGCATGTGATTTTTACTTAGGGCCCACCAGGATAACCTCCTCATCTCAAAATTTGTATCACAACCATATCTACAAAGACCCTTTTTTCCTTCTTTTAAAAGAAAATACTTAGGCAAATTTAACAAAGTTTATTTGAGCAGAGAATGATTCATGAATTGGGCAGCACTCAGGGTGAGAAGAGATTCAAAATGCTCCACCTAGCAGTGTAAGCAGGGAGGGCGTTTCACAAGCTGAACTGGAAGTAAACCAGTGAAACCATTTGGTTACTGTTGTGTGTTTGCCTTTTGGGGCCTTTGCCTTACCTTGTTATCTTCTGATCAGTTAGCTTCCTGTGACTGGCTGAAGTTTGGCTGTTTGCAATTGGCTGAAGCTCAGCTGTTTGTTGCAAAATACACTCTTAATTTAGGTTTGCTGTGTTTACTACTAAATTAAGTTGCAGTTTGTTATTATAAGAACTAAAAATACAGAAAAAGTCTCAATTAAATGGTCTCCTGCTTATTTAACACTTACAGAGTAGCATTTACAAGTTCTAGAGATTAGCACTTGATGTCTTTGAAGGCATTACTCAGCCTACCGCAAAACCCAAAGGTCTTGCTTTCTCTCTATCTTTTTTAACATTTCCTTTATAGGAGATGTCTTTATGGGCCATGTCTACCATATATTGAATTTGGTGGTAAATTTGAGAAAAATAGTCCAACTAATCACTTAAACTTATTACCATCTGGAAACATTATTAGGCTTCTGTGCTGTATTTAATAACCAAGTCAAGAATTTGGGGTATCATTGCCTAATGGACTTTTCAAGTTAAAGACTTTCCAAGGGTTTGTCTCAACTTTGTAGTCAATGTGGTATGTATTTGTGTCCAGGTGAGATCCTTCATATGGTTTTGTTCCTTGAAGTGCTTGTAATTCCCAGAAACTTTACAGGGTTAGGAAACATTTCTTTTCATTCATTTTATAAGTTCCTGTGTAAACTGTGAATTGCTATAAACATAAGAGATCATTTTATTGGACATGTTCTCCTCTGAGTTCTCACTGTGATACCTAATCTTCAGTCCCCTGACATGGCTGTGGGCTTCTAGGGGAAAGGAAAATAATGTCCTATTATGAAAATGTAGCGTGAGGATACACTCTTTAAAACATGTCCTCCAAGAGTTCCAAGGGAATGAAATTCATGTGAACTTACTTATTTACTATTTCCATTTAACTCCTTAGGGAAGAATGTCTGAGACTCATTTGTATGAGAGGGAGGAAATGAGCTGATTTTTAAGTTAGCATTTTTTTTTGCATTAAAATGATAGTTTTCCTCATTGTGGTCAGTAGAAGATGGTGTACTTATTATGATGAGATGACCACTGTGTAAAAACTTATTATGATGAGATGACCACTGTATAAAAACATTTTCAGGGCTGAAAAAGTGGTGCATGCCTGTAATCCCAGTGACTCAGGATGCTGAGGCAGGAGAATAGTGAGACTGAGGTCAGAAGCAGGCTGTACAACTTAGCGAGATACTGTCTCACAATGGAAAAATAAAAAAGGGGCTAGGGGTGCAGCTTAATGGTAGAGCACTTGCCTAGCATGTAGGAGGCCTTGGATTCAATCCCCCAATACTGAAAGAAAACCCAAAGCAAAACGAAACAAAGCATTCTCAGGTGGGCAATTATTTCCAGATACAGCTTCTAAATAATTGAGCTGTTATTACTTTATTTGTTCTTGTTAGGTGCTGTTGAATTGGGTCCAACTCATAGCAATCCTATGCACAACAGAGCAAAACACTACCTAATACTGTGCCATGCACATGATCTTTTTATGTTTAAGCCCATGGTTGCAGTCACTATGTTTCTTCTCATTTTGAGTTGTGTCACATCAGCAAAAGGAGGTCCCAGGGGCTCTACTCCATTCCCATCATTAAGGTCAACTTTACTTTTTGGAGGCATTCCCCAGTCATCTTTTGAATGCCTTCCAGACTTGGGGCAGGGCTCGTTTTCAGGCATTGTATTTGATAGTGCTTCTCTCCTCTTCATAGTGTTTTCAATAGCTGTTTGGGGAGTGGGCTTCTGGGTCCTTCTCCCTAGTCAGTCTTAGTCTGCAAACTCAGCTGAAACCTGAGTGGTCCTGCTGGTGTCTGAAATACTAGTGGCATACCTGTCAGCATCACTGCAACACGCAAGCCCCCACGGCATTAAGCTGACAGACATGTGGGGGTGTTACTTTATAGTCTTCCTTAATGCTTGACCAGAACTGGTATCACTCACTGCTTATCCACTTCACTTTCTATCCTTTACTCTGAGTGAGTTGGGGTTATTTTAAAAAATCAGTGCCCAGCATGGTAGTGCATGCTTGTAATCCCAGCACTTGGGAAACCGAGGTAGGAGGATTTCAAGTTCAAGGCCTCCCTGACCTACATAGTGAGACATGGTCTCAAAAAATCAAAAAGAAAAAAGAAATCAAATTCACATTCAGAGGACATATATTTGCTACAACTTACACTAGTCAGAAGAATTTTATCTAATATAGGTGATAAAATGGAACCCTGACAAATTTTAAATATTGGCAATAAGTCTACAAGTACCAAAGCTGAAGACTTTAAAGAGAACAATAAACATTTGGATGGACAGACTTGGGTGTAAGTGCGTTAAACATAAAATGATTCATGTATCTTTTAATTGTATTTTGTATACTGCAACCAAAAGCATAAAATTATTTGTCATTGTGTAACTGGCCTTTTTCTTCAGTCATGAACAAATATTTTTGAGTATTTGTTATTTGGGGGGACTGGAATAGGCACTTGAGAACAAAAAAGACATAAATTCTGATTCACAGTGATTTTGTTGTTGTTAGGGGTGGTCGAGTCAGGTCCATTTCATAGTGACCCTCACCGGGTTTTCAATGGCTGATCTATTTCCGGACTGCTTAAGGAGTGGATTGCTACATCCTTCTCCCATTTTTGTAGTGGTGGAGATCGAACCTGGGTCCCGAGAGAGGGCAGAGCAGCATTCTACCAACTGAACTAAACCCCAGCCCCCATGGTGAATCTAAGAGGTAGAAATAGACAAAAATATATATATTTCATGGAGCAATAAGTGCTTTGGAGGGAAATTAATGTTAGAAAGGGAGCTACTGTTTGGATAAAGTAGTCAGGAAAGTCTTGTATGATAAGGTGATACTTGAGCAGAGATTTGAAGTGAGCAAGATAAATTTGTGAAGATTTGGGGGAGTAACAAGGGTAGAATTCTCCAGAGGGAATATAAGTTACCAAGCAGCATGCTTAGTTGACATTGTAAACTTTGAAAGGTGACATCATGTCACAAAAGACCTTTAAAACAGTTTAAGAAGTAAGTATGCATATACAAAGGGGGAAAAATGATTTAGTGGAGAAAAATGTCCTCTTTTGGTCAAAGCTCAGGATAAAACCAGCTCCTTTTTCTTTGTGTCTTCTGCTCCCCATAGTATTCATGATACTTTGTGCTTGTCCTACCTCTTAGTTTTTCTGGTCTCAGACTGTTTGTATATAATACATCTAATCATATTCTAGATATACCACCATGCACTTAAGATGAGTCATTCTGACTCGGTCATTGTGATATTCAGCTTCGGTTATGACATTGGAGTCAAATTAACATTGCCATGGGAGAGGCAGGTTTAGATGCAGTAGGGAAAGAGATTTTGAGCAATACTTTTCTCTGAGATATCTTTGCTGAATTATTTGTATACCTACCACATTCTATTTTTTCCTCTTTGGTTCTAAAGAAATGCTTTCTCTCAGGTCTGGAAGGTTTCTTTGAAGGATGCCTTCTCAAATGCTCCTAAATAGCAAAGTGAAGGCTTCTGATTGTTTAGCCACAAGGAATAACTTCCTCAAAATGAGGACTTAATTTTATCATAGAGCAGTTGAAATATAGTTGTAGAAATTAGAGTTTGAAGGAACAGTAGAGGTTCCTGTGAGTTCCTTCATTTTACTCTAGGTGACATGAAGGCCCTGCAAGGTTGGGTGGAATGAGTACATCACATATGCTGAGTGATTTATGTGTGGCAGGCATTATGCTGGACACCTTCATGTGTGTCACCTTCTTTTGTCAGCCCTATAATCATTCAAACTATTGCCAGGAATTTGTGTTCGCTCTTCTAGGATTGCCGTCAAAATCTCCCCTCCACCTTTCTTCACCTTGTTTGCTCTGAGAGGTTGATCTCTATGCACACGTTTAACCAGACTCCTTTGCCAGTAGGAGGCACAGGCTGGAGATGAGTGTGTGGAAAGTGAGAAGGGGCATGGTCTTTATCTCTCTAGCTCCTTCTTTTCCAGGTCCCAGGGTAAAGGGGACTGTAGCCTGGGTGGTTTTAAAATATCGTTATTTGTAATTTGAGTAGAAGAGTCTAAAAAGAACTTCAAAAATGATGAATGGATGAAATCACTCTGTCTTTTGTAGCCCTTGATTTCATTTTTTTTTCTTGACTTTGAGCCATTTTGCATTCTGTTGTATACAGTTCTTTCTAGTAGACTAGCTTTACATTGCTCACACTTGGACTTGGCTCATGAAGTGATATTTGAGGAACAATTTAATGATTAGAAAGTTATGCTACGAGCTGAGGTTACTGAGGCAGAACAGGACCCAGTTGTCCAGCATAGTTGCTTATGGAATGAGGTTGTCTTGATGGTGTAATTTAACTTAATAGCTTTGGCAGTGGCCAAAGACAGTAGTTAAAATCATACTTACAGAGTGACAGAGTAAAGGGACTGCTATTCTGGAGTTCAGTTATAGTTCATTTGCTTATAATTTCCACCATATCCTTAATAGCTTTGGCAGTGGCCAAAGACAGTAGTTAAAGTCACACTTACAGAGTGACAGAGTAAAGGGACTGCTATTCTGGAGTTCAGTTATAGTTCATTTGCTTATAATTTCCACCATATCCTCAACTAAGTTGGAATCCTATTGTAGTTTAGGGGCTTATAGAGCTCTGAAAAAGGTAAGATAGGACAGTCATTAGCAAACTGCCTGTGGAGAGCTCAGGGTTCCTGAGCAGCAGTACTAGTTGACTGTGAATATTTATAGTTGGATATTTTAGTGACTTATTTCCAGACCCTTATCTCTTTCCTTTCTATAAGGAAAATTCCATTTGTAATAAATAAGTCTATAATGAAGGGAAGAGTTTTGAGTATAAAACTGTATGACTTTGCTTTTCTTTGCCATAAATATATTTTAAAACACACTTCAAACTCTGTAACAAAGGATTTTAAAGCAGCCAGGCCCTGAAAGAAATCTATGTGAGAATAATGACCAAAAACCTAAAAAGAATTTTATGTGCTCTCTATAGCTCATCTTTCTTTTTCATCATGGTTTGTTGGAAGTTCGCTAAGGTGTATGTGTGGTTGGAATAGCATAGAGAAGAGACTCAGTATATATAAGGAGAATCTTTTGTCTGGTGATAGTTCTGCTACTGCAGAGGAGTTAGGAATTTTGAATCAATTTACTGATTTAATAAAAATATTAAATCCTCTAAAGCTCAGTTGTATTGATTAGAGGAATAGTCCATTTATAACCAGAGACTATAACCTTGATTAAGAGCCAGATAAAAAGGACTTTCTATTGGTAATAAGTAAGGTCCATTTGGGGGGAAGTGTTCATATCAGGAAATTTGTCATCTCAACAAGGGGAAAATAACTTGTAAAAACACAGTTATGCAGGCTCACTAGCATTATCCTGAATTATAGGGAATTTGTTATGAAGTTGAGACTAGAATTAGTAACAAAATCCAGGAACAATCTTGATAACAGACTAGAAGCTCTGTATTTGAATTATTTCTATTTTGAATGATTTGGGAAGTAATTTTCAAAGATGTGCTAACCTCAGTGTTTCAGTGTTCATAACTATAGGGTATTAAAGGACATCAGTTAGAACTCCAAAAATTTGTTTCTAAAGAATTTTAAAGTTGCTGATAAAGAAAGGACATTGGCATTTGATTACATTCATTTACTTCAGGTGAGTTCATTCATTCATTCTACAGTCTATATGCTAGGCTTTGCAATTGGCACATTTTAGAGAATTGGAGAAATGCTACACTTCACAGAAGGTGGTGGAAGTTTTGACATTTAGGAAAGAAGTCTTTCTGAAAGAAAGATTTAGGGCCTTGGAAATAAGCACACATCAGGGAAGGAGGGGAAAGCTCTCATGCAGAGAGATGCAGGCTCTTATACAGGCCTCTAATAAATGTCCTGTGGACCTGTGGGGATGTTCCCACTATTCCTTCATTTTCAATATTCTTTTGAGTTTTAGCAACTCCTTAACTTGCCAAGAAAGCTCTCTAATTTCTGTGTGAAATGCAGATATTCATACATAGCTCAGAAAAAAAATGAACTATGCAATTTTCACTAGTAGAATTTTTCTCCATACTCTCCCACCCCTTTTAGTTTCTCAACATATGCATCTACATTTTCTGAATCTTCATTTCCATGTATATCTTATTTACTAATCTTGCATCTGGTTTGTCTCATTCCCCAGTATATCCAATGTTTGGACAAATTTAGTTATGGCTTTAAACACAGATGGAAACTATTTGAGATTTTAAATACTCAAGGCCTTTGCTGTGGTTTCTAATGTTCCTTTCCCAAGTTTCTAATAATAGCTTCTTCTGATATATGTGGTGGCGGTCAGGGGCTGTGTGAGTGAGTGAATTGCTTTTTCTAAAAGTAATTGAATTTTCCTTCATTGGGAGAAGTGGCTATTCTTGGTCAGTAAAACAATTATAATATAATTGATTTGATTTGATATTTGAATCCTCTTAGTCATTGTGCATAAGTGTTTGGGGCATAGGGTAGGAAGTTGGTATAGATAGTACTTATTTGTTTTCTCTGGTCCACTTGCTCTAAGACTTTTATCAGAGTTTTGTTAACTTTCTGACAGTTTTGAATAGCAATGTATCTCTTTTAAGGTACTGTGCTTTCTTATGGCCAGCCTCTATGTGCTTTAGTCTCCAATCCTTTCAGGCAGTAGTTCCTCCAGCTACACGTTTTCTGAAAACCAATTGAATTGTTTACTAAATGTTCATTTTAAAGTGAAATAATATTGGCATTGGAAGCAATCTTAGAAGTTCTTTATCCACCTCTGATGCAGTGAAAAAATACATTCAAACTCTGCTTGTACAGTTCTATTGAAAGCCAACATCCTACCTCATGAAAACATTCCATTTGTAAAAATTCTAATTATACACATAGCAGAAATCTACTTCCTGCAGTTTTTACTTACTAATTCTAGATGATCTTCTGAAACCAAATGGAATATATACTTTTTTGCACATTTAAAAATAGTTACTTCGGGCTGGGCATGGTGGTGCATGCCAGTAATCCCAGCAATCTGAGAGGCAGACACAGGAATATCACAGATTTGAGGCCAGAGGCTGCCTGTGTAACTTAGTGAGACCCTGTCTCAATTTAAAAAATAAAAAATGGGGCTGAATGGGCAGCTTAGTGGTAAAGCAACTGCAAAGTATGTGGGAGGTCCTTGGGTTCAATCCCCAAGAACCACCAAAAAAAAAAAAAAAAAGTAAAAGGAAAAATAAAAAAAAAAACTAGTTACTTTGTCCCACAAAGGCTTTTTCATACAGCAAATACCCATGGTCAATTCATATGACATGGTTTTGCAGTTTATTATTGTACATTTTTTCTTTCAGTCACAAAAGGTTTTTGAGAACCATTCTGTGCTGAGCATTGTACTATCTACTGCGCTAAGTTCAAAAAGGTCAATAAGAATTGAACAGGAAACTCAAAAACTTCAGAATGTTATGGGAAAGATAGTTCAATGAAACATAAGAGTTTAGTGTGATTAGTATTAAATAAGGTTAAATGCTAGATGCCATAGAGAGCATAGGAGAGCCATCAAAGACATTTTGTTTTCTTTCAGGGTCACCCAAATTGAGACTTGAAGGAAAAGAGGTATTTGGATTGAGAAATAACAAAGGCCTAGAAATGTGAGAGCCCTGCAGCCATAGCCCTGTGGCATCCGATCCCGTCAGATCTCGGAAGCTAAGTGGGGTTGGGCCTGGTTAGTACCTGGATGGGAGACCGCCTGGGAACACCAGGTGCTGCAGGCTTGGGAGAAGGACCTGGCAACCCCCTCCCAAAAATCAATCTGCCATTGAAAACCCTATGCACAGCAGAGAAGCACTGACAATAGTGTTTCCCCTGTTGTACAGAGGGTCGCTATGAGTCGGATACCGACTCGACGGCACCTAA
>VMDO01002862.1:0-103522 GCA_007922755.1 Pedetes capensis | reverse complement strand
AGAAATGTGAGACTGTGACACGTTCAGGTGAAGTATGACAAGAGCGAAAACAGTATGTGGTGTAGTGATGAAAGAGAAGACTATAAAAGAATTTATAGACTTTTAACAGTCTTGTCAACAGAGGCTTTAAGGATAGATTGGAAACTTCAGGTTTTTAAGTATCCAAGAAACATGAAGAGTTTTGTTTGCTTAATGGAGTTTGAACTTTATGCTAAGTACAATTGGTAGTCATTGAATATTATAAGTAGGGAAGGAACTTGATAACCTTTGCATTTTAGTCAGATCACTTAACAATAGGTAAAGGGAGAATGGTTAAAGCAAAGCAAACTTGGAATTCAGGAGCCTGTGTAAGCTACTGAGATAATTTGGGAAAAACTAAGGGGGTGGGGCAGGAAGGTGAGCAGGAGAGAGAATGGGAGGGAGGGAGGGAGAGAGGAAGAGAAAGGAAGAGCGAGAGGGAGGGGGGAGAGAGAGAAGAGAAAAGAGAGAGAGAGTAGAGAGAACAAGAGGCATAAGAGACATAGACAATGGATAAATGAAATTAATAAAGGAGAATTATAGCCACTGCTTTGACTCTCTTTATTCTTATAATTTGCTCTACATTAGAACCTGGGGAATTTTTAAAAATTGTTGCCTAGGGCCCATCCCCAGAGATTTGGATTAATTGGTTTGGAGTGCAGCCTGAGCATCAGGATTTTAAAATTTTTCCTAAGAGATTCTAATTATACAGCAAAGCTTAAAAAACCACTAATCTAATCATTTCAGTAACTGAATAGGTAGTAGTTTTCAATATCCTATTTGTGACACAAGGAAGTGAACAAAATACTATAGATGTGTTCTGATCAAGTAGGAAAGTTACCTTGAATCAGGACACGATTCTTTTTTTTTTTTTCATTAAGCCTAAGATGGAATTTATCTCCAATTTTGATAGTCATATCACATTGGGTCACAGAGTAAGTTTTTAATTAAGTAACCTACATGTCTCTGATAGGAGCTATGTTAAACTAGATATCCTCTGGTCCCCATATTTATGATTGATATTTTAGACACAAATCCAGCACTTTACATTCAGCCATATTTAATGTTACCTTATTAGATTCACCTCATGGTTTACCAAATCTTGATCCTTTATTCAAATTCTCTTGAATTTCTTATCCATAGATTCAGACATGCTTTCTATGGGTTTAAATCAGATTATTCATAAAGGATATTAAATAGGACAAGGACAATAATTATTGAATTTTAAAGAGTATAATATCTGTGCTAGACATTTGTGTGTTTGTGTATGTATGTGTGTGAGGTTGAGTGTCGATATATGAGTTTGCATGCATTTGCTGGGTGGAGATGGGTATTACAAAGGCATACTTTCCCAGTTTTGAAAGCTTGTAAGCATTTAGAGCTCAGATGAAATATTTTATTTAATGATCCTGGGAGGTCTATTTGGGTGAATTCTCTTCTGTGAGTGCCTATATTATTCCCAGGAAGTGGGCCTCTCTCTAGAAAATCTGATGCATTTTTTCACTACCTAATGACCACTAGAGATACTGTGAGAATTCTTAAGCTTTTGATTTACAAAGAAGTCTCCTGATAAGGGCTGATAGAATAGTCCATTGAAAAGTATTTTGTCAGTAGGTCTTCTACAAGCTATAATTTATAATATACTAAGGATAAGGGTTGGAAAAGGACCACTAATATCCCTTTCTTAGGAGAAGAATGCTATTTAAACCTCTGAATGAGTTGAATAAAGCTGTTTTGTTTAAAGCATTTTGACTTCAACCTCTTGGGTCAAAAGATGTCAGAAGTTCAAATATCACCAAACAATAAGCACTTGTTACACTGACTAACGGACATGAATGCCATTTTCTGAAAACTGATGGCAAGCCACAGATAAACTGTGATGCTTGCTACTATACTTTCACTGGATTTGCTTCAGAAGAATTCTACTAGGCAGAGGCTTTTTTCCCAAGAGCCTTTATTATAGGCTTTCCTCCCAAAGTGAATATTTTCTGAGTTGTAGAGTTCAGCAAAAGGAGGTTTACTGTATAAAACCCGAAGCCATTTTTAATCATAGCTCAATGAACAGGATTTTTATTGTGAGCAAAGAAAGTATGCGGGAGTTCTGACGACTTCCCTTGAAAAATAATTATTACAGAATTATAAAATTAATTAAAACAGTAATCTTCAACTGTGAAGTTTGAAATTTGTATAAGGGTTGATCCTAATAAAATATTTTGAAAATGAAGTTTGTCTTTTCTGGGCTTACTATCCCTGTTCAGCTCAGTGGCCCTCTTTTTCCTTCAGAAATGCCTTACCCCACAATGTCTAGTACCCTTATGTGTCCCCCTGAGCTTTGTCCATTCCCACCCCCACCCTATTACCATTAACATGTCAATCTGAAATTTTTAGTGGCATACTTCAGGCTGTCTTCTTTCAAGTAGCCTGGTTTGAATCTTATTCTCTTAGCATCCTTATGGAAAAGTGGTTCATTAATTTCCTATAAAGAATTCACATTGAGAACATCTATCTTTAATGTTACATCATCTCGAGGGGCAATTCACAGATGAGAACATGCAAATATCCAGTCAATACACCTGACATTTTATATCCACAGATTCTACATCCTTAGATTTTGCCAAACAAAGGTCAAAAACACTTGGGGGAAAAATCCCATGGGTACTGAACACTTTTGCACATTTTTTTCTTTGTCATTATTCTCCCCAAAATACAATGTAACAACTATTTATGTTGCATATATATTAACTCTGCAGCCTTACCACTGCAGCATCCAATCCCATCAGGTCTTGGAAACTAAGCAGGGTTGAACCTGGTTAGATTCAACCGTTTGGGAGGCTGCTTGGGAACACTAGGTGCTGTAGGCTTGGGAGAAGGACCCAGTAGGCCACTCGCCCAAAACAATCAGCTAATGAGAACCCTTTGAATAGCAGAAAAGCAGTAACAATAGTATTTTGCCTGTTGTATGTAGGGTCTCTATAAGTCAAACACTGACTTGCTGGCACCTAACAAGAGAAACATATATTGTATCAGATATTACAAGTAATCTGGACATAATCTAAAATATACAAAGGGCTGAGGGTGTAGCTCAGTGGTAGAGTGCCCACTTAGCATGTATGAGGCCCCAGGTTTTCTCCCCAGTGCCACACACAAAAGGGAATAGGGAGAAAAAAATATCAAGTATATAGGAGCAAGTGCTTAGATTATATGTAAATACTGTGCCATTTTATGCAAAGGACTTGAGTATACACAGATTTTGGCACCCATGGGAAGTCCTGGAACTGATCCCCTGAGAATATCTAAAGATGACTGTCTGTGCTTATAGGATATACCACTAGGAAACCAGGGGTATGAGAGGGCAAAGTACTATGACACAACTTACTAACCTTCCTGAATTTACTTCATAATCTTTACTAGTCTTCACTATTCTCATTCTCCTCCTAGTATATGGCTTTGCTGCTATTCGTTGAACATCTCAGGTCTTCTACTTGTTATTTTCTATCACATTGAGAGGACTAGGGTTTAGCTCAGTTGGGAGAGTGCTGCTCTGCACTCTCTGAAGAGCCAGGTTTGATCCCCAGCATTGCAAAAACAGAAAGACATGGTAATCACTCTCAAAATAATCAACTATTGAAAACCCTGTGAGGGTTGTTATGAGTTCCACCCAATTGGACAACACCTAAAAACAATGACTGCATTGAGAGTGAAACTTTCCCTGCTTGAAGTTTCATTCTCTTATTCCAAATACTCCCTAGTTCCCGTCCAGTTCTATTTTTTCTCATTCATTTATTATCACTCAACATACTAAAGCTGGGCATAGTGGCACAAGCCTGTAACCCGAGTGACTTGGGAAGTAGAGGCAGGAGGATTGCAGGTTCGAGGGCAGAGGCAGCCTATATAACTTAGCAAGACTCTGTTTCAACTTAAAAAAATATTAAAAAGGGTTTAGGAGTTCAGCCCTGTGGCAGAGCACTCACAAAGTATGGTGAGGTCCTGGGTTCAGCACCCCCAAGACTGCAAAACAAAAATAAAAGCATACTATTAGTTGGATGATTGATTGTCTGCTGCTACTAAATTTAAGCTCTATTGGGGCAAAGGTCTTGTCTATTTTGGTCATTTATCTTTTTCTTTATCTAGAACACTGCTGGAAAACTAATATCCTTTAAATATTTGCAGACTGCATGAGTAAGTTCTTTTGGAAAAGAATCTATAAATATTTGTTCGTTCTAATAATGTAAATACTTCCACTTAATCCTACTTGTAGATTATAGTAAACTGCATATGATTTTGCTAACCCATCCATTGATAAATGAGGTTCATGTCCAATCTCCTTGAATCTAGGTGGGCTGAATGACTGATTGGCCAATATAAGATGGTTGAAAAGACACTGCCAGTGTCCAAGATCAGGCCTTTAGAGACTAGCAGTTTCCATTTTCTGTCTCCTGAACACTTGCTCTTAGAACCAGTTGCCACACTGTGAAGAATTCTAGGTATTCCTCAGTCAAACCTACCTGGAAAAGAATCAAAGTCCTTGGTTAACAGCCCTTTCTGAGCCCCTAGCCAACAACCAGCATCAATTTGCCAGCTATGTGGATGAGCTAGTCTCATGTGAGCTTCCCTAGATGAAGCTTCCCCAGTTGTTCTGAAAGGGGAACTGAGAGGAAAGGGACCTAGGGAGTCATGGATGGTTATAGGGAACAGTGTCTGCCCTGAAGATAAACCACTCAAGCCAGGTTTCCAGTTAAAGTGACAGTCTTTATTTTCTGTTGGTCCTCAAATGTTATTGATTGGAAAACATATGGTAACAATAATAACATTTTCTCTAGGGGATTGGGTAGAGAAAAGCCTGCCAGCACCAATTTGGGAACCAATCAGAACCCTAGCAGAGCCAACCAACCAGCAAGGGACAGCTAGATTTGAAAGGCCCAATCAGAGGTGTTGTCAGCCAAAGTCCCAGTGCCATCCAATCTAGGATTGCCAACACAGCCCCAGGCACAATATATATCCCTAGTCAGGCCCCGCATATGGGTTCCCTAGCTATCTCAGGGGGTTCCCCTCTGTGCATCCAGAGGTTTGTTCTTACCCCCTTACTTTCTTACTCCCTTTCATAGTTCCCAGCTACTTTTCTCAATGTTCTAAATAAAATTTTCACTTTCCTTTACCTTGTGAGGCCCCTGGACTTAATTTCTTGATCCATTAATTCAAGAGCCTGGCACTGGGGGCACTACACATCAGGACCAAGAAAGACTGCGGTACCCTCTCCAGTAACAGTTCTGCTGAGCCTTGCTGAAATTTTAAATTCATGAGCTTGTGGGGGGTGGTTTGTTATCTAACAACTGGGTACTTGAACATTATTTTTTATGGATCTAGCTTATAGAAATAAGAACACCAGGACACAAGAATAGATGTCTGTGTGGATGTTTTTAGCAAAGTTCTTCACAATTTCTCCAATTAAAAAAGTACACAAGAAAAAAAAATAAACTAGAAAAACTTGAGTATTCATTATGGTTAAAAAATATTGCATATGTCTATTGTGGACTTATTTGGCTTTTAAAACAAATAAATTCAAGATATATATATATATATATATATCAAAATGAAAAGATATCCAGAATATGCCAATAATTGAAAAAAGAAACTTCCAGAGTAAAATGGTTAAATTTCACATGCATAAACAGAATACTTATAAATATACACACTTTGCATATAGTTACATAAACATAAAAATTATGACAAATCTATACACCAAATTATGAACAATGATTCTACAAAGAGAGTGGAATTGAGCAGGGGAAGTAGAAACTATTTTTTTCTTTAAACACCTCTTCATTGGTTGAATTAGCACAAAACAATTAGTGATTAGCTGTGCCTGTTTCCTTATATGTATGTGGAGATACAGCATAAGAAAGAATGATTATATTTTTCACTGCCTACATAAAATGATGACAATATTTGCTTTCTTAGAGGAGTTTAAAAAGGTAAGCAATGTCTCATTGTTGCAGCAGCTAGATGGCACCACCACATCTAACATTTCTGTTTCAATAATTCAACTTTAGCAATGGATGCTGAATGTGCTATGTTTCTTTCCTTTTATGAGAGCTTTTGTTAAAATGTATAAGTTTTAGATTAAAAGGAAGGCATCCATGTTGCTGTAGTTCTCTTCATAGAATATTCATCACAGACAATCTTGAAGTCTTTGAGAAAACCAAAGGTTACCTTTTATTGAAGATTTGTTGTTGTTAGGTGCTGTCCAGTTGAATCCAACTAGTGACCCTCACAGTGTTTTCATTGGCCGGTTATTTCTGGAGTGGATTGTCACATCCTTCTCCCGTTTTTGCAGTGCTAGGGATTGAACCTGGGTCCTTAGAGTGTGCAGAGAAGCAGTATACCGAGGTAAACCCCAACCCCTTTACAGAATATAGAATCACTGTATTATAATCATCTCTTAGGTCTCAGTTGCCTTAAGTTCCTCAGAGTCTCCTTTTACACCTCTTTTTGCTGGCAGGCCTAATTATTAGTACTTAATGTGGTAAGGATATTATTGTTGTTGCTGTTGTTGTTAGGTGCCGTCGAGTCAGTATCTGACTCATAGCAACCCTCTGTACAACAGGGGAAACACTATTGTCAGTGCTTCTCTGCTGTTCATAGGGTTATCAATGGCAAATTGATTTTTGGGAGGGGGTTTCCAGGTCCTTCTCCCAAGCCTACAGCTTCTGGTGTTCCCAGGCAGTCTTCCATCCAGGTACTAACCAGGCCCGACCCTGCTTAGCTTCTGACATCTGACGGGATCGGATGCCACAGGGCTACAGCTGCAGGCAAGGATGTTATGAACCTCCCTAAATAAACATAACCATCTTCACATACCACATCTCTAGATCAGAATCATAGATTTTATCAATCTCTGAAGAAGGCAACTCTTGCATTTTACGACTAGGTATGAGAAACTCAGAGAAGTTATTTGTTCAAGTTTATCCCATAAGCAGTATAT
Source organism: Pedetes capensis (assembly GCA_007922755.1). NCBI lineage: Eukaryota > Metazoa > Chordata > Mammalia > Rodentia > Pedetidae > Pedetes > Pedetes capensis. The sequence goes on along the minus strand of VMDO01002862.1, from coordinate 96,522 downwards.
AATAATCTATAAACTCTCATCCCTTATTTTTCCACTCTAGTCTTGCCCTTGCCCCCTACCCCAAGCTTAGGTGGTCTGTCTTGGGTGTTACAACTAAATGGCAGGTTGCAGAATTGCTTCACATTTACAAAACAAATAAATAAGTAAATAATAAAAATAAAAGAAGAAAACAACAATAAAAACTAAAACTAAAACACAAAAAGTTAATTGAATCCCATAAACAGGATGGAATTTTAAGCTATTTCTTGTTCCTTTATCATTAATGAGCTCAGAGCAAGGATTATTTGGGCAACAGGGCAATCATGTGTGATGCAAAGTATGGTATTGGAGTTCTTCATTTCTTAATAACAAGTTTAAGTATTATTTGCCTTCATTACAATACCAAATTGAAAAATTATGTGAGAATTAGAGTAATAATTTGGAATTTTCTAAAACTGTGTTATAAGAATCCAGTTCATTCTCCCCCCACACTGTGGTGCACTCCTGTAATCCCAGTGGCTGAGACAAGAAGATCATGAGTTTGAGGCTAGAGGCAGGGTTCACAATTTAAAGAGATCTTGTTTCAAACAATAAAAAGGGGTTGGGGATGTGACTCAGTGATGGATTAAGCCCCCTCAGCACTAAGAATCCAACTTATTTTTGTCCCTATTAGATTATATATAAATACTGTGCCATTTTGTGTAAGGGACTTGAGTATCCACAGATTTGGCTGTAGGCCAATTGGAATGTATAGTATGAGTAAAATCACCATAATTAGTTATGTGCATCATTTCACTGCAAAAAACCTCTTACAAGAAAAATGTGTGATCAGCTTAATTAGAAAAATTGACATGAAACCCCTATATCAAAAAATTCAATTGAAAATACAAAAAAAATGACAGGTAGAAAAAGTAATATTAGGTACAACAATAATATATTTTATGTGTGATAATATGGTACATTGCACATTGTACAGGTAGTTTTTGTTCTTGTCTGAATTTCACTTTTTAAACATCTAGTACCTCTTCTTGTAGTTCCTTTGGCAAGTAGATGATTACCCACATTGGTCATGAGTTTTGCAATATTTGAAGGCCTGCCTCTACCTTGCTTGCATTTTACCTAGTGTTCTGTTTACCTGTAACAATCATCTTGTCTGCCAATTTAATTAGAAACTGAAGCAATTTTGTCTTGTTTCATTGTATATGATCCATGCATTTACAACAGATACAATCAACAGTCTATAAAATACCTTTTTTCACCACTTTCTTGATTTTCTATCAAATTCATACATACTGTTTGGATCTAAAAGATCCACTCCACCATAAACCTGTTAAAAGAACAAATGAGTGATGGACAATCTACATTCACTTTATTCCCATCTTTCTGTTTCCTGTTGCTTTTCTGTACAGTATGATGCTGGAAATTACTCATAACAGTGACTTCTTTGCTATCCTACCCCCTTGCAGCTAGTGTTTCCTTCTGATTAGAAACAAACTGAAACTTCCCTTTGCAATTTCTCCTGAAATTTTGGCATGTCTTTTCTTAAAGAATACAAGTACCAATTGCTGGAAATGGAGAGTATTGAGAAGATGTACACTTATAAAAAACCTGTCAAAAGTTCATGTACCATCAGGATTTCTAATAGCTTTTGACAGATTCAATACAACCTGTTCACCTGGTGTTGTTTTCTGTTGAGAATTGGCTTTTTCTGCAGATTTTCCAGATTAAACATTCAAATCATAAGTATACTCTGCCACAGAACAGCAATGTTCTCAAATATCAATCCATTTTGGCTTCCTTTAGTGGTAAACACTGTTTTAAGTTTGATCTGCCTTTGAATTTTGTCATGGATTTTATGTTTTGAAAAGAGCTTTCTTCCCTTGGATTTTGTAATTTGTACTTTAGATATGAAATTACTTCATCTATATAGTATGTTTGGAAGAATCATCAGGTTATTGTAGCTTATTGAAGTACAATTTAGGTAGTAACAACTTATACCCATTGTAAAAAATAGCTGATTTTATTGCATCACTTCCCATTAAAGAGTTATGAGATCAACAGTCTGATTTGTTTGGGAGTCTGTTGTAGCTCATTACAAATACATATCCCAATACTAACAAAACTTTTCCCAGATCACTGCCTAGAATTTCACTCGACTTTTTCTGTTCATGTAGCAAGTGAAAATGTTCATATGTATAGTGACTTTTGAGAATTACCAGACTATGATTAAAACTTACTTGGCAGTTTGAAACCCATCGGGCAACACTCTGTGCATATTTAATGGAAACAAATCCCTCTGGTATTTCTCTGAAACTTCATGGGACAACTGTGTCCCAATGGTGGTCAAAGGGTTAAATCTCTGGGGTGGCTTTCTCTGCTATGTAGTGACTAGGGAGCAGGCAGGAGAATCACAAAACCTGAGGCAGCCTGTGTAATTTAGCGAGAACCTGACTCAAAATAAAAAATGGGCTGGAGGTGCAGCCCAGTTGGAGCACTTGAAAAGTATGTGCAAGACCCCCTGAGTTCAATCCCCAAGTACCACAAAAGAGACAGAGATAGAGAGGAAAGGGGGGGCTTTCTCTAACATGGAGGGAAGTAGGGGGTGGAAGTCCATTAGGGTTCTTCAGTCTGACTCTACTAACACCCAAGGCAGGGCACTTCTTGCTAGTACTGGGCAGGAATGGGAGTTCCAGCTGCCCAGTGTTGTTAATGTTAGGTGGTACTGAGTCAGGTCCAACACTTAGCAACCCTCATAGGGTTTTCAGTGGCTGATTGTTTCAAAATTGCTTCAGAGTGGATTGCCACATCCTTCTCCCATTTTCCCCATGTTGGATATTGAACCTGGGTCCTCACAGAGTGCAGAGGAATACTCTACCAACTAAGCTAAACCCCAACCCTACTTCCACTCTAGTGTCCACCAAAAACCTTTCTGACTGGGAAAGGGAGGAAGCCTGCCTACTGCTCCCTACTTGGCCATTCTGACATAATGGCTGGCGAAGGCTTGGTCCCATTTCTGCTGGAGAATTGTGGAAGTCATGACTGTTCACTAGCTGTCTTCTGCCACCACTCCATTGGGAAAGCAGAACGGCACCTCATCAGTGCTGGGGTGGGGGACAAAAGTCTGTGTTTCTTCAGTGGTGTCTACAGACACCATGAGTTTGTAGGGGCTGGGCTCATTAATGCCTAGTGGGAATGAATATCCCAGTTTCCTATTTGACTTCTGTGCTACTACTATGGTGGAGGCTGTTAGATGCCTAATACAGCCTCGAGGGTGGGAACTCGCTTGGCCTTTGCTATTGATTGTTGTGGTGGAAATGGCTATGGTGTCTAGCTGGAGCAGACTGGCTATTTTCAGAATATTTTCTGTCTTTTCCCACAACCCTCGACTGTGAAAAGCAGGCTTTTGTTGTTCTTTTATGTCTGTGTTCATTGATGTTTCCAGGTTGCCAACTTCTTTAGCTGAAATTCTGAGATACATGAGGCAAAAGAAAATGGAGGGAACTTATCTCTATATTGTTATGTGGGTCCCAGGTCTCTTGCCTGCATTTCTAATCTGATTTCTCTTCGCTTTGCAATCTTTTTATGTATATTTTATATAGAATATCCAGGATTTTAGGTTATATTTAATTAGAGGATTTGGGGGGGGGACTCCAGTCTCCTGGAAGGGGTTGAAGAATATTTGTTTTTAAACAGTAGTCTATATCTTTATGATAACACATGCCTGACTTATATACAGATTGTGTCTCTAGTCTAAAAATATGAAATCCTAAATCTTATAAAATCTGAAATTTTTTGATTACCAACCTGATATAGTGAAGCATTTTGAATTTTGAATTTCAGAATTTCTGATTAGAAATGCTTTCCTGGCAAAGTCTAGGCAAACCTTCCAAAACCTGTAAAGCTCCAAAATCTGAAACTTCTGGTCCAAAACATTCAATTAAATGATATTCAACCTATACTTGTTATTTATGGAAAAGATTCTTTCTTTTTTCTGTACTTGATGATTGAACCTAGAGCCTCACAGATGCTAGACTCTACAACTGAGGTGCACCCACAGCCACTCTTTTTTTCATTTTCATTTTAACACAGTATCTCCCTTTGGCCTCAAACTTGTGATCCTCCTGACTCAGCCTCCTGAGTCACTGAGATTATAGGCATATAACAAGGTGCCCAAATACAAAAGGCACCTTTTCTCTTTTTTCCCTTTATTAGTAAATGATGATGAGGTACAGAGTAATACAGCATTGGCTTTTTCCATTGTGCATCTTTTACATCACTTCTGGCAACATTTTCATCAACCTACAAAGTTTATGAACACTTATGGCTAATATGTAGTAAAACTCAAATGCTTATTTGGGTTATATTCCCATATTTTTCCAATATACTCATGAGGTTGCACTGTTTATACTGAGATCCTCCTCTCCCTATTCATCCCTCCACATTGACCCTCCATCCCATCCCATCTTCACTAATCTTTGCTTCCCATGCTAGTTCCCTCCCTCCTTCTTTCTACTCTTAATATTGTTCCAGAAGGTACTTTTTCATACTGGATTTTCCCTTTAAAAATTAAGTAATTTTCTTTGAGTTGTAATTTTTTAAAGTGCAGTATTTGTATAAATAGATGCTATAAAAAAAACTTTTGGTTTAAAGTGGCCTTTGGACTCCAAATCAGTCTTTCTTATTCTGTATTTTGGGTAGAAGTAGTAAAGAATTCTCTGTGAATTGGATTAAAGTAGTACTTCTCCCAAATTTTGCTTACTATTATTTAGTAGGTTCATGGATAGCCTATAGGACCCTGGTAAATTTGTTAACATAAGATCTGTGAAGCTGAAAACCACCAAGAATGTGAAAAGTAAAAAATTATTAGGAAATACAGAACCCAGGGTGCTTATTCCTTAGGTGGGGTAGTTCCATATCCCAGCTTTATAAAAGTGCATTTGATTAACCTAGATGGAAAGATGGCTGGGGTTTAACTTGATTAACCTAGATGGAAAGATGGCTGGGGTTTAACTTGGTTGGTAGAGTGCTACTTTGCATTCTCTGAGTTGATTCCCAGGACCACAAAAATGGGAGAAAGACCTGGCAGCCCACTCCTGAAGCATCAGCCATTGAAAACCCTATGAATAACAGAGAAGCACTAACAATAGTGCCAGGCATGGCACGGTATCAGGGAGTGATTTGTTCCATTGTACATAGGGTCACTATGAGTTAGATAGCACCTAACAACAATAGCAGGTGGAAAGATGACTTTTCTATATAGTGAGTGGAACGCCTATCAATTTTTATTAATGCAATCCATAAAAGTTCTGCTTCCATCTCAATTTATATATAGCTTCCTTACTTCAATGTCTATGCTTTCTTTTTTAAATGTCATATCCTAAATACTCTGAATATTTTCTAATTTGTTTATTAGCAGATAGCAGTTGTAGGAATTTCTTAATCATGTAATGACTATATCCGTACCTTTGGTTGACCAAATTTGATGTAAAATATAACCATTATGTGAAAAAATATGGCATATTGACCAAGATTGAGTTTTTTCCCTTCTTGAACAAATGATTGAGATAAAATGCTAGATAATTATTTCTTACTGAAACACTGCTAAGGAGGACTCTTCAGTTATCTATTGCTATGTAACAAACAATCCCAGTAGTCGGCAGCTTAAAACCACAACTATTCTTAAAACCATCACTATTCTCTGGTTTGGCAATCTAAATGATTCTTTGTGTGTGTGTGTGTGTGTGTGTGTGTGTGTGTGTGTGTGTGTGTGTACTAGGGGTTGAACCCAGGGCCTTGCACCTACATGCTTTGCAAGTGCTGGACCACTGAGCTGTGCCCCCAGCCCATCTTTTTTTACTTTTTGAGACAGGGTCTCGCTAAGTTATGCAGACAGCCTCTGGTCTCGAACTTGTGATCCTTCTGCCTCCACCTCCCCGGCCGCTGGCATTACAGGTGTGCGCCACCACTCCTGGAACTTAAATGATTCTTTTGTTGGCCTTTCCTAGGATTGTGTGGTTGCGGTGGTATGATGACTTGCCTGGAACTAGAGGCCCAAGATGTCCTTCCTAATAATCCTGGCAGTTGAAGCTGGCAGTCATCTGGGCCACCTTGGTTCTCCTCCACACGGCCTTTCCTCCTCCATTTGGTGAGTTTGGGGCCTTTTGCAGTATGGTGTTCTCAGGGTTCCAAGAGAGAGAAAGGTGGACGTTATGAGGCTTTTTTAGGCCTACGCTTCAAAGTGATGAGGTGTTATAGTCTTACAGGTTCGGGCCAAATTCAATTGTGTATGTGTTGGGGAAACAGACTCTATCTATTAATGGGAAGAGGGGCAAAGTCACAGTGTAAAAGGACAGATGAGATGAGATGAATAGTTTTTGCTGTCTCTGCAAACAGTCAGCCTACCCCAGGGGACAAAGAACTGAAAGATTGATGAGGAAGAGTGGTAGAGTGAGCTGCTGACATAGGGTCATGTGTCCTGGAACAAACTCTAGGCATGACCAGCAGCCAAAGTAAAGAGTGTGAAGCAGTTGGCAGGGATTCTTTCTGTGATGACTTTAGACATCTCCAGGGACTGCTCATTTTAATTCAGCCAAAGGACAGAACTGGGTGTTTCCCCTAGAGTATTTCCCTTATTGCAAGCAAAGACTGAAATCAACAGGCTACAATTCAGTCTGGATACAGAATCATCCTGGGACAAAAAGTTTTCCATGCTAAGTACCCCAAGGACTTGAAAATGCAAATGTGAAATGAAGCAGTTTGCAATATACCTATTATGCAAACATTTTGGCTGCTAAAATAATGTAATCAATGAAAAAAATGAGCTTTGAAAAAAAATCTCTTTGGTGCTTATAACTCAGTGGATTTGTAACATTGGTGTAGCAAACTAGCTCTAAAAGAGACAGCATAGATATTTCTTGATAATGTGGTGCTGCATCATCCAGTGCTGCACTGGTTCAATGGCCCAGGTGAGATGTTTATATCAGGCATTCACTTCTGGAACATAAGCTTGGGGTAGCGATATGCCCATGCCTGTAAGGCAGAGTATGTGCTGAACCAGCTGTAACCAGGGGAAAGATGATGTAATTAATCATACAGTGGCAAGCCAGTACTCACTGTGATCCAGTCTTGTGTTTTATAATGCTGGCTCTTGAAGTTTCACCATTTCTGATATGTGAATTCTAGATAACAGAGCCATATTCAGTAAGGAAAAGCCTAATAAAGAAATGTGACTAAAACGTGTCAGTGATTACAGAGAGATAACATCAGCAGCTACCTTATTATTCTGTATGTATTTTCAGTCCTTTGTTGTTGTTGTTATGTGCCATTGAGTTGGGTCCTACTCACAGCAACCCTATACACAGCAGAAGGAAACACTCCTGAATACTGTGCTGGTCACATGATCTTTTCCATGTTTAATCTCATTGTTACAACCACTGTGTCAGTCCATCTAGTTGAGTGTCTTCCTTTTCCATCATTGACCCACTACTCTCCCAAACATAATGTCCTTTCACAGGGATTGGTTGCTCCTCAGAACATGTCCAAAATACATAAGATGCAGTCTAGCCATCCTTGTGTTGGCAATACACAAGCCATTCTTGTGGAATATGTAGTGTGTGATGCTGCTTTTACACATATTTGGAATACAAAGTGTTTTGAAGGATTTTAAGAGAGGATTTACCCCCAAAGAACATCCTTTCTGGCTGACTGATTTTGTCTAAAGTTTTACCACTGAAGAGATCTTTCCCCTTATTTTCATCCCCTTTTCTTTTCTTTCTTTCTAACATTATTTCCATACTCGTTTTTAAAATGCAAACCCACCTGGTATGCCATGATATTGTTGTTGTTGTTAGGTGCCATCAAGTCGGTATCTGACTCATAGCGACCCTCATAGGGTTTTCAAGGGCTGACTGTCTCAGCATTGCCTTGGGGGTGGACTGCCAGGTCCTTCTCCCATTTTTGCGGTGCTGGGAATTGAACTCTGGACCTCAGAGACTGCAGCGCAGCACTCTACCAACTGAGCTAAATCCCAGCCCTGCCATGATATTAGGTTTCATGATATAGTGGAAATTATACAGGCCTTGATTTCTGGTCTTTTCATTGGTGTGTGACCATGGGAAAACTACTAAACCTCTGTTAGACTCGTTGGGTTTTAGAATTAAGTGCTACAAAAAATTACATAGATATACAACTTATAACATCTATTATAATACATATGTAACAATTTACAGTCACTAGTATTGCTAATATTACTGTGGTTTGTAACCTGAATATATAATTGAAGGAAATGCTAAATTCCAATTAAAAGTTAACGAAAATAAAGTTGCTTTTTTTCCCCTAGCCAACTGACAGATCCCTTGAATTCTACCTATGAATCCCACATTAAAAACCTCGGTTTAATGCCAGGAAAGAGAAATAAAAGAAAGCATTATCCAGGTATTTCGCTAATTTGCTTTTTAAGATAAGCATGAAACAAAGGTTCATTGAACATCTTCTATTTGTCAGGACTCTCTCTCGCCCTCTCTCTCCCTCCCCCCTCTGTGTGTACATATATATACACATATATATATATGTATATATATATATACATATATATATATACACATATATATATACACACACATATACACATATATATGTATATCAATGTGTGCATATATGCATATGTGTGTAAAATACTTTGGCTGCACACTCCCAGTAGGATATATCTCAAGGCCCAAAAAACCCTGAAAATAAAATCTTAAACTGTTTATAGTAATCATTTGTAATAATAATGGTATTATTATTTTGAGCCTATTCTACTATATATTATATACACAGTACCCATATGTGTGTATAATATATAGGAGAATAACATTGGTAAATGTTAATGTCATTACTAATCAATATTTCCCACATAAAAGGAAGAAAGCTGAAGAAATAAAATATTGTAGTTTGAACTGGAAATACTGCATGAATTTATGATGACTTTCTCATAAAAACGTCAGTAGCAGCCGGGTGCAGTGCATGCCTTTAATCTCAGCAACTCAGGATGCAGAGGCAGGAGAGTTGCAAGCTGGAGACCAGAGGTAGCCTGTGTAGCTTAGTGAGACCTTGCCTCAAAATACAATGAAAAATGGGGTGGGGGTATGTTTCAGTGTTTGAGCACTTGCAAAATGTATGCATGAGGTTCTGGGTCCAACACCCTAGTACTGTAAAAAAAAAATAGTGGCAACATGGTTTCTTAGTGAATTGGTAATTCAAAGCAGCAAATTATATGGTAGGACTAAGGACAATCTATTCATTACAGCCATTGTCAAATGTGGAGTAATGAAACTTTAAAGGTAATTATTACAGGGGCAAATCATCTCTCATATTTCATCACTGAGGCTATTATAACAAAATAAATGATGTTCATAATCATGATTTGAATCAAGAAAAGCTTGATTTATGATCACATCTTCTGTTGGAGAGCAGTCAAATGTATTAATGTGTTTGAAAATAAATAAAACATGTTTCAGCATTCTAACAAGTTCAGGTATGTCAAAATTTGTTTCCATGTCTTTTTTATTCCCAGATAATATTGAAAAATGAGGAGTGGTTATATTTGGAAATGTTTCCAAATGTGACCTAATGTCCCCTATTGATTTGCACCATGTGATACCTTAGAACATCTTGGTAGGAATAACAAGTGTCTGGTCTGAGTCTATAATTATGAAAGGAATTGGCTGATAAGTAGTTATATGAATCCACGTGTCTCTCAGAATGGAAGGGCTGCCTGAATAGGTCATTGCAAGATGATCAGGGCTGACTAAATATACAGTTAATCTCCAAATGAATTTGTAGCATCTCCTACTTTCCCCACAGTGTTTGGCACATCAGAGACCACTATGCCGATTTAATTACAGATTTTTTTTCAGTTCAACTCCCTCTTTTATTTATTTCTTCACTACTGGAAAAAGTAGTAACCCTGTAGTTTGCTTTTAGATTTTAAACTTCAGATTTATTGAGTTAATTAGGCTCATCTCTCAATACCATAATGTGTTAGTTGAACTTGTCTTTATGTGAGATATTTAGGCAATGGTAGATTTATTCTTTGGTAGAACAGTTAACTTCTTTAATTATACTTTTCTGTTATCTATTTTCTGGGATCAAAAGTAGAGAAATATAATGAATTACATGATCACAGTATAAAGAAAACAAATGATCTTACTTTTCTTAAAAGTAAAATAATCTATTATATGAAATATATTTATTTTTCCCTAAATACCTACATACCAGCCACTATTCTAGATACTATAATAAACAAGAGTGTATAATACATGGTGAGGACCCCTCTTTACACTCTTGCCCATTGCTATCATTCTTCCATATTGCCTAAAATCCATTGTATAGTTATACAAACTATCTGAATTTTTCTTCATGTGTTTTAACAATTTTTTAAAAAATGCATATACACCTGGAGTTGTTAGACGGTCATATTAGTGTGTGTAGATCACTTCCCTTTTAACACCTGGCTGAAATGAACATCATTGAGGTAATAAAGTCTTTTTTTTTTAAATGAGAGTTATGAATAAAATATTGGTTAATTCGCACATTGGGAAATCGTAATGGGGCATTTGGGCAGCTGGAAGTCAGATAAGAATTTAGGGTAAGAGGGAGAAAGTAGTGGAGAAAGGAAAGTCAGTTTCTAAGAACAGACTGCTTTTGTAATTGTTCCATGGACTGATGTTGCATCTCAGGATCTCAACACCAGCCATCTTGGCATCTTATCCCTTGCTCCACCCTACCATTCATCTCTCTCTCTCCTTGACTTTTTTTTTTTTTTTGTAGTACCTGTTCTTTATTTAGGACTTATCAATCTGAATATCCTCACAGTTTCCATATCTATGAAGTTGCCAGAATGATCTTTTGCAAACACAAACCAAATATTACTTCTGTGCTTAAAAACTTCCAAGGGCTTCCGAATACACTTAGATTAAAAGACAAACTCCTCAGCTTGGCCTGCAAAGGTCGACTCTGTCTGGCAGAGGTTTATTTTGTGACCTTAGCGTCCACTATTCTTCCCTCTCACCTTAAACTCACTATTTTTCTCTCCATGATTTGGATATCCTCAGTATGTTTCTGGTTCATGGATTTTGGACTTGTTACATTTTCTTTCTACCTGTTGACTTTTTCCCTAGACCTCTGTATGTCATCCACTCTCATGTCACTTTGTCCACAGTTTGTGTTTTATTACTTGTTCAGTTTTTCTATTATCCTACTAGAGCTTAAGCTCCATGAGGGTAGAGACATGTCCTGTCATTATCAGTTGTTCATTAAAAATGCATTATGTGAGCAAATGGAGCAAATTTCTCTTTTCATTTTTCTTTTTATTTTAGCAGAATATGCTCTATAAACAATGTATCATTTTTTATTTAGTTTCTCCCTTCATAAAAATCCCAAAGCTTCCAAATCATGTACAAAAATATACACAGATTGAAAAAAAAAAAAACTAAGCCTTGCCTTATATTTAAATCTCTTTGATTTGGGGGAAATTGAAATATTAAGAGAGTGTGCATCTCCCTCTTTCTTACAATTCATATTTATGCTGAAAGGCAGAAGAATGTTGTTAAGTTCATGAGATGTGCTCCTCAGGGCTTAGTCAGTGTTAGTCAGAGAATGTTCTCTGTTATTAAAGAATAAAATAGGCTGAATGTAAGGTGGTGGTATTGCTTTCTATTTTATGTGATTTTATTTTTACTCTACCAACAAATTTTTTTTTTTATTAGAAATTTTTAATGTACATCATAATGTGATTCATTTTGACATGCTTTTCGTTGTGACAATTTTCATATATGCAATTTGATAAGCATTATTCATATAGGTTACCCCTTACGCTCCTCTATGTTTCCCCCCTCCCCCCTTCCTATCTAAGTACCAACAAATTTTTCACTTCATGTCCTCTGACCACTTTGGAAGCAACTTAAGAATGAAAATAGGATCATGCTTTTTATTTCCCAGTGGTGTCTAGCACAGTGCTGGAGGCATAGTAAAATAATCAATAATTACTTTTGATTAAATAACATTTTTGATTATTTTGATTAAATAACATGTGTTTTGTATAGATCATGACATCTAGCAAGAAGTAACATAAAATCTTTTTTACAAAACCCGGTGAAGTAGCAAAGCAAATACTCATTTCTTCTTTTTGTAGACTGGAAGACAGAGCATATAGAGCTTATCAGAATTATCTAAGTTCACTGAGCTTGTGGTGGCTGCGTAAAGACTAGCAATCTCTAGGAGAGTGTTCTGTTCCCTGTGAGGGAGGATTTGTGTCTCTAAGTAACACATTGTTCATAGGGATGAAATTGCTTAAAAATTAAAATGAGTAACCTCAGATATGACTTAGTGAAATGCCATTCATCCTTTAATGATGAAGTGAAAATGTGAGTTAACTACTGTACTTAAAGGAGAACTCACATACAATCTTTAGGATACCAATAAGGCCTCTGAATAAATGCTGGAAGTTGGGGTGGGTAGTAAAATAATTTTGATGAGCTTGAACCTTTAAACTTTATTTTCCTTTGTGGACGTGCTTATAACTTGCTCAACGGGCTATAGAATTGCTCCACCACTGGAGAATACAGTAGTATCAAACAATGCCACTCTTTCGATTCTAAGAAAAAATTTGAAAAATGCTTAACCTCCTTCTACATTTTAAAATTCACATCCAAAAAAAAAATTTTTTTTTTGAGACAGGGTCTTGCTAAGTTACGTAGACTGCCTCTGTTCTTGAACTTGCCATCCCTCTGCCTCTGCCTCCCAAGCCGCTGGGATTACAGGCATGTGCCACCGCACTGGGCTACATCCAGAAATGTTTTATAAGTGAAATAGTTGCAAATGATGTACTTGTCATTGTATTATGATTGAAATATTAAATAAAAGTACTTTATACTTCTTAAATGTGTCCAATGGCATATAAAGGCAATTATCCATGAAAACACAATAAGCTATTTAAAAACACTTGAACAAGCCAGGCACCACGGTACAAACCTGTAATCACAGAGATTCAGAAGGCTGAAACAGGAAGATACCAAATTCGAGACCAGAAACAGCCTGTGCCACTCAGTGAGATCTTGTCTCAGAGTTAAAAAAAAAAAAAAAAAAGAAAAAAAAGAAAACAAGGGGCAGGGGGGCCTGCGGCTCAGTGATGGAGCACTTGCCTCACAGACATGAGGCTCCTGTGCTGAATCCTAGTAGTACAAAAAGAAAAAAGAAAAACAAAATTGAATTTTTTTTGGCAGTATTTGGGGGTTGAATTTAGGGCCTCTCCCATGCTAGGCAAGTGTTTCACCATTGAACCACACCCCTGGTCCCATTTTAATTTTTTCATTTTGAAATGTGGTCTTGCTGAGTTGTGAAGACTGCCTCTGGCTTCAAATTTGTGATCCTCCTGCCTCAGCCCCCAGAGTCACTGGGATTATAGGTGTGCACCATGGCACTTGGCTACATAGCTCTTTTAAAATACATGTATCCAGTAATATATAATTTTAAAAGTTGATTTTAAAACATTTCTCCTGTATTGCATTATCTTTACAATATCATTACCTTATGATTACTCAGAACAAAAGAAATATGTTGGACTGGGAATGTAGCTCAGTGGTAGAGCACTTGCCTAGCATATATGAGGCCCTGCATTCTAGTGCCTCAAAAAAAAAAAAAAAAAAAATATATATATATATATATATATATATATATATATATATATATGTATATAACATATACATACATACAAGTTGTTGTTGTTAGGTACCATGGAGTCAGTGTCTGACTCATAGTGACCCTATGTACAACAGGTAAAACACTACTGTCAGTGCTTCTCTGCTATTCATAGGGTTTTCAATGGCAGATTGATTTTGGGGAGTGGGTTGCCAGATCCTTTTCCCAACCCTATAGTACCTGGTGTTCCTCAGTGGTCTCCCATCCAGGTACTACCCAGGGCCAACCCTCTTAGCTTCCAAGATCTGACAGGATCAGATGCCACAGTGCTACGGCAGGAGGCACATAGCTACATACATATATATTGTTGTTATGTGCTGTCCAATTGGGTCCAACTCATAGTGACCCTATGTACAAAAGAAGGAAACACTCCCTAATACCATACCATGCCCAGTAGTATTGTCAGTGCTTCTCTGATATTCATTGGGTTTTCAATGGTGGATTGTTTTGGGAGTGGATTGCCAGGTCTTTCTCCCTAGCCTGTATCACCTGGTATTACCAGACAGTCTCCCATCCAAAGACTAACAAGGCCAACACTGCTTAGCTTTTGAGATCGGGCAGGATCAAAGCCAGGGTGCTATGGCGCTCTCTCTCTCTCTCTCTCTCTCTCTCTCTCTCTATATATATATATATATATATATATATATATATATATGGGCTGGGATTTAGCTCAATTGGTAGAGCGCTGCGCTGCAGTCTCTGAGGTCCCGAGTTCAATTCCCAGCACCACAAAAATGGGAGAAGGACCTGGCAATCCACTCCCAAGGCAATCCTGAAACAGTCTGCCATTGAAAATGCTATGAGGGTCGCTATGAGTCGGATATCAACTCGATGGCATCTAACAACAACAACAACTATATATATATATATATATATGAGAGAGAGAGAGAGAGAGAGAAAGTTTGATCTATCTATATTGTTGTTGTTAGGTGCCGTCAAGTTGTGTCCAACTCTTAGCTACCCTCATAGGGTTTCAATGGCTGATTGTTTTCAGGATTGCCTTTGGGGTTGATTGCTACAGCCTTCTCCTGATATATATATATATATATATATATATATATGCACACATATATATCAAACTTTCTTAATTATTAACATAAAAATAAAGCAATAAAGCTTTTAAAGCCATAATCTTATTGGTATACATTATTATTATTATTATTAGTAGTAGTAGTAGTAGTAGTAGTAGTAGTAGTAGTATTTTCTGTAGTAGTGGGATGTTGAACCCAAGCCTTTGTGCATGCTAGGCATGCACTCTAACTGAGCTGCACCCCTGCCTAGCTATAGTTTTATTAATGCAAAAAATGAGGCAAGTCTTTTCCCAATCAAGTTGTGTATCTGTGGATATTTCTTGCTAGGATAAAATAGGACTTAGCATCAATTTTACTTAGATTAATTTTGATGCATAAATGCTAGTAAATTTTATTCATACAAATAGGTAGACGAAAGTAGAATAGCAGTTTGTTATTGCATTGTTATTCATTATGATATTATAGCAACATTCACTCAGTTATTTGATGTTTTTCTGCAACAAGTGTCAAAATTCACAGTGACAAAGTTTATTTTGGTCCTCCAATTTTGCTAAAAGCAAATAATTTTGAAACCACCTGATTTGTAAAAGGTTTTGTTATACTATCATAAGAATAATTCTTTTCTCCACACTGATGCTGGTACGTGAAATGATTCTTTGGTGCCTCAGAAGTTTTAGACATTCATGAGCCATGAACTGTGGTAAGAGCCCAGATGGGTTAAATATTCTCCTATCTTTTTAAAGGTGGGACATGAAATTATAAAAGAGGACCATAGGCACATTCTCAGGCAGCTCAGCTTTAGGTAAAAGGATGTATGAAAAATGAATGCCTGGAAATATAGTAGTTTGCAAATTTCATTTTGAACCCTGCTGGCTTACTGGATCAACTGTGGGAAATGAATGAAACATGTGATCAGCAGGATCCAGAGGAAAATGGTTATAAGCTGCTGCTATTCATATTTTCTTCATTATTGCTGATTATCCCACTTCAGAGGACAATTTCTCTGAGATGACCAAATACAATGGAACTCTATTGGCATCTCAGAAAAGTGCTAATTCAGCAGAGAAAATAAGATGTGTCTCTAACTTTGATCATTTGGAGACATCTTACTTATTTTTGAACACAGAAATTTAATATTTGCTGACAGCAAACAAGTTTGCATTCCTTTCAGGAAATAATTAGGAAGGCTGGTTCTTGGAAAAATGAGAAGATAGGCAATCTTGATTTGGGGTGATTTCTTACATCTTTCTTCAGCATTATGTTTCTTTTGTCTCACATTCTTTAGTTCTTCAGTGTTTGAGTTACTACAATGATCCACACACCCAGTCTCCCCTTATGGAATTTCAGTTTTAAGAGGAAATTTCTGGAAAGCAGTAACCCTTCAAGACACAAAAGGATGCAAGATATAAAAGAGTAGTGGCAGGCAGTGGCAAATGGTCTTTTGGAATAAAAAGTTACTGTGTCAAATATATTTCACAGATAACGCTACTTCTTTCTTTCATGATCAGGCCTGTGAGTCGTTATTTTTGTTAGGTACTGTCAAACCGGGTCCAACTCATAGTGACCCTAGGTACCACAGACTTAACACTACCATGCCTGACCCTATTGTCTGTGCTTCTCTACTATTCATAGGGTTTTCAGTTACTGATTGCTTCAGGAATGGGCTGCCAGGTCCTTCTCCCAAGCCAATAGCACCCAGAATTCCCAGGTGGTCTCCCATCCAAGAACTAACCAGGCCCAACCATGCTTAGCTTCTAAGATCAGACAGGATCAGATGCTAGGGTAGTATGGCTGTAGACAGTTCTGTGGGAATGAGAGGATAAAGAAAGGACAATGTTAGTTCCTCTGTTGGGTTAGTGTTTATCCTGTAGGTCAAGTAGTATTTTTGTAAAGCCAAATGACCTCCTTTGACTGATTGCCAAGACTGGGTTATTTAGGTCAGATTAATGTGATACAAATGTTGCATACTGTAGGAAACCGAAGACCATGACCAGATATTGCTGTCCCAGGAAGTGGTGCCAAAAGATTAATGAATGGATGAAGTTTGGGTTTCTGACAGCAACTTGGCTTTTAACGTTGTGAGCAATAATAGTGACAAGCAGGCAAAGGTCTCTTTTATCTAAATCTAAATAAACAAAATGATAGAAGCAGACTGAATATAAATAGATGAAGGGTGTTTTTTTTAGGCCCAAGATAAAGTACATAGCAAAGCATAATCTTTATTTATCATGGCCAGAGAGATTAATTTGGGTTCTTTGCCCTTGAGAAGAATAAGCAGATCTGTGTATTTTCAGACATCTTTTGTGGATGCATTTTATTTTTAATGAAATTTTCTACATTGGTTTAAAGAGAAACAGTACTCTTGAGCCTGTATAATCTCCTTATATTTGACATAAAGGATGTAGTAAACAGGGGCTCTGTACTCTAATTTTCTTAATGGAGTCTGCTTTTCATTCAGAAAGCAAAACTATTCTTTACAACTCTATGAGAAAATGATAAGCTATTGTGTTCCACATCCCAAGGAAAGTTCTTCCAGCCCAATAAGCTACAGCCATCATGATAAATCTTTGAGCCAGATACCAGAGCATTTCTATATGCCCATGAAGTCTTAGCATATTTTTTGATCCTGCAAAGTGTGTGGGATAAAATTAAGTTTTGTAGTAGATATGTCCTTCTACTTACACATGCCAGGATAATCTCCTTAACTAATGTCATTAATACATAAAACAGAGTGTCAGTAAACAGGCCTAAGAAAACCCTCAGTTCATGTTTTTAAAATATTTAGAAATCTAGAACATTTTCAAAGACTACATCATGAGTTGATCCTAGAGTTGACTCCAAATTCAGTACTCCTCCTACTATTCCAGTTGGCCTTCTGAGACAGCCCAATTTGCAGTATATGCATGCACAAGGAGATACCAAGAAAAAACAACAGTTAAAACGCTTCCATTTTGTCCTTCCAGAGCCTGTCAGAAAGAATTTCACTTCAAAGATTGAATCAAAGTGCAAATGATCCTCGACTTATGATGGGGTTACCTCCTGACAAACTCATCATAAGTTGAAAACATCATTAAGGTGAAAATGCCTGCAGCTGTACCACTGTGGCATCTGATCCTATCAGATCTCAGAAGCTAACCAGGGTCAGGCTTGGTTAGTACTTGGATGGGAGACCACCTGGGAACACCAGTGCTGTAGGCTTGGGAGAAGGACCCTGCAACCCACACCACAAAATAATCAGACACTGAAAACCCTATGAATAGTAGAGAAGCACCAACAATCATGTTTTGCCTGTTGTATATAGGGTCAGTATGAGTTGGACACTGACTTGATGGTACCTAACAACAAGGACACTTCTGAACACTACATCTTCCTGTTGTTGTTAAGTACGGTGGAGTAGGGGCTGACTTATAGCCACCCTGTGCACAATGGAAGGAAATACTCTCCGACACTGTGCCATGCCCACCACTGTCAGTGTTTCTCTGCTATACATAGGGTTTTCAATGGCAGATTGTTTGGGGAGTGGATTGTCAGGTCCTTCTCCCTCGCCTGTATCACCTGCTATTTCCAGGTAGTCTCCCATCCAAGGATTAACCAGGCTGACCCTGCTTAGCTTCCGAAATCAGGTGGAATCAGATGCTAGGGTGCCATGGCTGCAGACCATTACAACTTAGATTGTTGTTATTGTTAGGTGCCATCAAGTTAGGTATGACTCATAGTGACCGTATGTACAACCAATGAAACATTACCTGGCACTCCCTTGCTTGGCATTATTGTTAGTGCTTCTCAGCTACTCATAAGGTTTCCAGTGACCCATTGTTTTGGGAGTGGGCTGCCAGGTTCTTCTCCCAAGCCTACATCACCCAATATTCCCAGGTGGTCTCCCATCCAAGTACTAATCAGGCCTGATCCTGCTTAGCATCTGAGATCTGATGGGATCAGAGATCACAACACTTACGTTACCATACAGTTGGGCAATATCATCTAAACAAAGCCTATTCTATATTAAAACATTGAATAACTCATATAATTTATTGAATGCTGTACTGAAAGTGAAAAACAAAATGAATACACTTTCCCAATTTCATAAAGTTGAGCCAGTGTATTTTGGGGACAGTCTATAAACTTTTTAGAGACTTCAGAGTATTTATTCTTCAATCTTATGAATGGATTTAGACCTGTGTGAGGCTTAGGATGTTTAGTGAACTATAACATCATGTATAGCTCCCCCTAAATTTTAAGTAAGATGCACCAGAGAAATGGTGGGATGCAGCAGATATTAACTGGGCAGGATCCAGGTATAGAGACACACAAAGCGACTCTGGGTGAGTTGTATTTGTTTGTTGTGAATGCTTGCAAGTTTGAAACTCTACTTACACAAGTAATACTCTGAAGTCAGGATGAGAGTTCTGGAGTGCTGTCTACTTGTCTGCCTCTTGCTATGAGCAATTGGTGCTTCAAATATTCCTAGACTCTTGGCAAAAATACCTCTTGGAAACCACTGGGAGTAAGTTGATTTGCAAAGGAATTGCTTGCTTGGAACTACAAAAATATCACTTTATTTCCTTGTTCTTTCTTTAAATCTATATTAAGTTAATTGGATGTTGTTTTTGTTGTTAGGTGCTGTCAAGTCGGGTCCAACTCATAATGATCTTCATAGGGTTTTCAATGGCTGATTGTTTTGGGATTGTTTTCAGGAGTGGATAGCTGCATCCTTCTCTCATTTTTGCAGTGCTGGAGATTGAACCCAGGTCCTCAGAGAGTACAGAACAAGCAGTCTACCAACTGAGCTATCAAAATCTACATGGTAATTATCACTGAAGTTTTTTTTCCCCTTTTTTATTAGGATATATTAATTGTACAAAATAATGGCTTTTTATTATCACTGACTTTAAAGCATACTCAATGGTAAACTAAAAGCACAAATTATTTTCATTAGTGTTTGCTTCAAAATTCATTCTTTTTGTTGAAGGATAGTAGTGTTCATGGGCTCTATAATCAGAGATACTGCTAGATGTAAAGGAATTTTCCCTAAACATTCCTTTCTGCTTGTGTTAGTGGCAGGGAAATGACTCAGGGAGTTGTATGATGAAGAGACAGAAGTCATTATGCCATTAGATGCACAAAGATACCTGAGGTTATATGAGTACCATGAATCCACAGTTTTGCTATTTCATCCTAAAATGGTTTAGAATTTCTCTTATCTCACTCTCAGGCAGCCCTTTTGTAATGTCATATTTTTATCCATTACTGCCCATGATATTCATTTTGTCAAGCGCTACTTCATCAAATTTACAAAGATATGGAGACAGAGTAGTAAGCTCACACTGATTACCTTCCCTAGTCCCTTTCCTCTTAGGAAAGCTGCAGCCAAGAGGCACCAGCAGGAGTCTTTTCTGTGTTCTTACAGAACGAATGATGGTACACGGAACACAGAGAGGTGCACTCCACCAAGCCAGTCACCTGGTAGGCAAAGAAGAATGAAGGGCTGGGGGAAAGGGATAGTGAAATTTGGCTACTACTCCGTAGGAACTTGGCTTGCCTGCCTTAGATGTGAGATTGAAGAATTCAGGCTCAAGTTTATACATCTGGCAAGATCTGGGGAGAGTCCTTTCCATGTGGGGAATCATTTTGTCTTGATAGGCAGCCACATACTAGTCTCATTTTTCTGGGAATCCAGTCATCTTCCCTCCTTAATTCTTCTACTCTACACAGATGGTTAACTTTATGGTTAGGAATTTGAATATATTTGAGATGGTCAGACTTCCAGGGTCTCTCAGCCCTGGGGATCAGGTGATATCGGCCAGCATCTCCTGAGGTCACTGCATACCACGGCAGACCATCTCAAATCTTCTCCACCCAGATCATATTTTGGCAGTGTATTTGGACTTTCTTTACTTAGTTTTTCTTGAAGTTTTATAACAATTAGATGCTACTACCATGGAAATTTATCAAGTTCATATCCCCAGGTGTTTGGAAAAAGTGTATCCAGTGCTATGTTTGAGCTTGATTCAAAAACAGACTTTTACTCTCCCCAGGCAAGCCTGGAAGCACTTTAGCAATCTTTGAGGAGATTTTGACTACAGCGTAAAAGTTGTGGTTTTCACATTGAATTTATTGCCTTTCTCATTAAACAGTAGTAAGAAATGGAGTCTCATAGTTTCTGTCTGCGCAATTTCTGGTGCCGCTTTTGATGTTTCCTCATTTATAGCCTAGTGTGGATTTCTTGCATTCAGCAGGCATTTGATGTTTTTCCCACTACCTTCTTGTTTTTTAAGCCCAGGAAGGTTGAATTTATGGCAGAATAAAGCAGCTGATGCAAGAGTATGATATTTTTAAATCATCAGATATTGAATTGTTAAGATCTTGGTTGTGAGATACAAACTGTGTTAAAGAACCTTAGATTTTGAGAATTCCATTGGCATCCATTTATTCATTCAGCATATATCTATTAAGCCTCCCTTGGAGGCATAATACTAGACTAGGTGACAAATTAGATCCTGTTAATTTATTTCAAATATCTTATCTTGAGAAAAGGCAGAATGTTTCAAAGAAAACAAGGCAAGAAGGCACTTGGATTAATTTATGGCTGTTTTATGGTGGTTTTGGAGAAATCATCCAACTGATTCATGTGTGGACCAAGTAAATATACTTGAGGGCTTCCCTTAGGGGTCCAGTTACTAAATAGAGATAGAAAATGATTCTCATCGTATCTTCACAGGTCTTTCTCTGAGAAATATGGTTTGTATTTACAAATGGAAAAGGCAATATTAATTGCCATGATTCATTTCTATAGGAATGCTGCATGATGTGGGATCCAACCCTTGGATCTCTAATTTATTGCTTGGTTCTCCTGCCTCTTTAGGATATCATATATAAGACTAGATTTTAAAAAGAATATATTCAGGAAATTCTTGATTCTTCATGGTAAAGTCAGAATTTAGTGGATGACATAAAAAAGAAAGATAACTCAAAATAATTTTTTACAACAATTATATGCACATTATGAAACCAGATATATCTAGACTAATTTTATCTATTTGGACTAATGAATTATTTTCCCAAAATGTATTAAATAATAATTTGAAGATCATCTTACATAAGTGTCTGAAATTATAAATATATTTTGAATACAAATACACTGATAATACAGCAATGATTCTGTATTCCTTTTTCCTGATACTTGGTGATTAAAATTATTTGTTTCATTTATACCACCATGGAAACAAGAATAAGTTCAGCATGCTGTTTACTAAGCATCAAAGGTGTGGTGGGTAGCTTGCACTCACTTCTTGAGAACTGTCTCTTCCCATCCATACTTTCTTCTCTCTGCTCTTTGCTCAGAAGGCTTGACAGATACAGACTAGTCAGTAGACTCTACTGCCTGTAGCAATGCACGCTTTGGTCCATGAAAGCTTTGGCTGTATTTCAGGACATTTTAGGTGGCTGCATCTTGCTTTCACAGGTGACCATCTGATATGATGGATTCCCTCCTGGGTCCTGATCAAATCACTCTTCTTCCTATGTGTTTAGGAGTATCAGCATATCTCTCAGCATTAAGAGCTTCCACTTACCAAGTTTTTCTCTCTTCTCCTGCCACACCTTTACATATAGTCTCTTTGGAAATAAAGCATCCTCAAATTATCCTGTGAGTGTGACATCTATATCCTGTAGGAACCATGACTAATTACAAAAAAAGAAAAAGATACAGGTCTTAGGGTATAGTATAGTTTTGGATGACTTTGACTTATAAACAGTGAGAGAATTGACACAAGAGGAAAAGTAATAAGCATATGTTGCTTACTTTCAGATATCTTATAAAGACTCCTATTATTAAAGCCTCTATGACAAATATATTCATTATATTCTTTCTGTTCCAGACAGACATAATTTGTTTTATGTAAATTTACCTTGGACTTTCTCAATTTTGTGCATAGCTCAAAATTTCAGTGAAGGCGAATTTTTTATTGTTTAAACATGCATGAGCACTAGCAGTTAAGATCTGCCCCAAGGGTAAGATAGACTCTTAATTCCAAAGGTTCTATATAAATTTCTTCCAACTGGCCCTGAGATATTCCTTTATTATCCATAGAAACCCTGATGATGGAGTTTCTGAGGATGACTAATAATTCTGTCAGTGCTGATTATAGTTTAGAGTCTTTTTGTTGGCAAGTGACTAGAAGTATTGTTATGTCTGTTATTCATTGTGGTACTGTCTCCTCTACTCAGAGACTACACACACTGTAGTATGCTACATGTATAAATTGTAAACACTAGTATTTTGGGTGAGCATTTGGAATGACAAAGGACACATGACATAATCTCTGCTCATTCAGGATTTTCATGCATAGGATATAGGACAGAGCAGGTAAAAAAAATTCTGTAATTTTTAGCTTTTTATTTTGAAATTATTTTAGGTTCACTGTGGGCTGGGGTTTATTTGAGTTAGTAGAACACCATTCTGCAATCTTTGAGACCTGGCTTCAATCCCCAGTACTGCAAAAATGGAAGAAGGACATGGCAATCCACTCCTGAGGCAATCCTGAAACAATCAGCCATTGGAAACACTGAGGGTCCCTTCGAGTCAGACATGACTTGGAAGCACCTAAAACAACAAGAAGAATTAAAAAATTGTACCCTTGTATACCCTTTCACCAACTTCACCAATGATGGTAAGTTATATAAGCATGATTGTATATTTTTAACGAATTTTCTCACTGAATAGATTTATTGATTTATTCTTATCCCCTGTGCTTCAGATCGTTCATGAAGCTCCATCTTTCTATTTTCATTCTGGGAAACAAATTTAGGATACATTTTTGTTTGTCTGTTTCTTTTTTGTTGTTTTTTTGAGACAGGGTCTCACTATGTAGACCAGGCTGGCCTGGAACTCACATTGTAGCCCAGGTTGGCCTTGAACTTGTGTCAATCCTCCTGCCTCAACCTCTTGAGTGCTGGGACTATAGGCATGCACCACCATGCTTGGTTAGGATGCATTTAAAGAGAAAACAAAACAAACACTATAATAAACAACAATGGTAAACTTTTGATAAAAAGTAGTAGCTGGGCAGAGAGTCAAAATGCTGCTTAGATTATAGAATTTTTAGCAATGACAACTAAACTTTGATTTTTTTATTCCATAGCAGAACAATTGATTATGATTTTTTAAATATCAGAGATGCCTTCCTAGCAGTCCCAAACTATATTTTGGGGAAGGTTATATAATTTATAGGCAGCTTTTGATTATAAAAAAAGGTGAGAGGAACTAGTGTCCCAATATTTTGACTTTGAATAACTAACAAATCTTTCCTACTTATAAAGGTATTTCAAAAGTCATGTACAAAAAATTAAATCTGGTAGAGTATGTTGGAATAGTTTGTTTCAGGACAGTGTATTACTTATTGGAAAATTTGACAAAAGTTACCATTTCAGGGTGAATTTCTACACCTTTCCTTTAGCCCTATGGCTCTGAAAGATATCTTAAATGTTGAAAGACCCTTTAAAAGAAGGTTTCAAATTCCAAGCATTAAAAGTGCAAAAAATAATATTTATGTTAAGCTTAACTTTCTTATCCTATCTTTTCTTGTATATAATCATCTATGAATCCCTCTTTTACTCTTGTAAAATAATTCATATTGCTTTAAGACTATGAAATGACCATATTTTTGTTCAGATAGCACTGCAAAGTCCAAACTGTGGCCCTGGCCAACCAAACTTTGTTCACCTAAATATTTATCTCATATTCTGCATTCCCTGAGCAGATGAAAGCTAGTGAAAACAAACTGCTCCCTAACACTCTTTCAGCTATAAAAAGGTAAGGTCATTGGCCTTTTAACAAATTATTGGGTATTAGCTGCTTTTCATTCAAGGAAAATCTCCTGATCAGAAAGGAGACACATTAGACAAAAACTGATAACTTCATATATCAGCCATTTGTCAGTTTCCAAGTATTATTTGAAGTATTTGATAGTTTTAAAATTGGAAAGAAAAAAGTACTTTTAGCTATCCAGAAAAATGGATAACTAATTGCAGTGAATTTCTAAAATCTTATTTATATGACATAAAGGAAATTTATACCACATTAAATTATAATTTATTGTGCTAGTTCCAAGTACTGAGTGGAAAGCCCTGGGAAAAACTCCAACTTGTTTTAGAATTTTGGTGTTTTTGTTAGGTGCCCTCAGGTCAGATCCAACTCATAGCGACCCTATGTACAACAGAATGAAACACTACCTAACATTGCGCCATGCACATGATCATTTCCTGTTTGAGCCCATTGTTGCAGTTACTGTTTCTTCTCATTTTGAGTCATGCAACATCAGCAAAAGGAGGTTGCAAGGGAGTTATTCCATTCCTTTCACTAAGATGGACCCTACTTTGAGGAGACAATGCTTCCCCAACTGTTTTTTGAATGCCTTTCTGCCTGGGGGGCTCATTTTCTGGCACTATATTTGACAGTACTTCTCTGCTATTCTAGGGTTTTCAATGACTAATTATTTAGGGAGTGGGCTGCTGGTTCCTTCTCCATAGTCAGTCTTAGTCTAGAAGCTCAGCTGAAACCTGTCCATCATAAATGGTCCTGCTGGTATCTGAAATACTGGTGGCATACCTTTCAGCATGAGAACACCCTGCAAGCCTCCATAGCACAAGCTGACAGGAATGTGCCTCAATGCAACGCTTTTGAAATACTCAACGCTTTTGGAATACTCACTTACAAATGAAGGAATAAATATGTTGCATGCCTAATCAGCTCCAATTTGAAATTCATTCTGTAACTATCTTTCTGCTGGAAATGTTACAGATGAAACTGGAATATAAGGAATAAATTTAATTTTTGAATGTATTTGGTTCATTTAATATGATCCTTAATAATAGATTCTACAAAGGTGCTAGTCACTCAGTAATAATATCTGAGGGAGCAATGCATGACATAAGGAATGGGACCTCTTTTCTTCTTATCAGTTTCCTCTTCATCCCTCTTCTTATGGTGTTTGGCTTATTCAGATTGGTACTGCTTATGGTGCCAACAAAGAAGTGTTTTTAGTCAATAAGGCAAGTCTCTTAGTTACCTATGATCATTTTTCTATGAGTTCGTAATGACCCTCACACTTTTGTATTCTCTTACACTACAGTAAATGTAGGCCATATAACTAGTAACTGAAGGAGAGATATGCACAAAAGTTCATTCTCTTTCATAGTCACAAACTTTATTCCTAACCCAGCTTGTGTACTATTGGTTATAAAGAAGATGGGGAAATAAAGAATAAATCCATCACTGCTACAAAGAAAATCCCACTACTGGATTCAAAGATACACAAAACATTGTTTCCATCCTCTGAATTCATAGTGCAATGAGAGGGAGGTACCCACAGAAGTACAATGTAATGTGATAAATGATATAATAAGAATATCTGCCAGGCATAGGAATACACAGAGAAATCTTTTTTTGCAGGTGAGGTGGGGTCAGGGCAAACTGAGTTCTGTAAAGGGTAGTGAGAGGATAAGTAGGCAGAGGGATGGGAAAGGAGGTGGGAGAGTCAGATAGGGCAAGGAGGAAAGGCATAGGGGCAGATTGGCTGGGTAGTTGCATTGAGGTACATTCATCACAACAATGCATAGGAGCTTTATAGTTGTTATACACCCTCATTTCAGCCCACTCATAATATTAGCATAATATTAGCCCTGTTTAACAAATAAGAAAAGCAAGGCCAGAAATCTTGAGTGAATTATACAAAATCTTAGTACTTATAAACAGTTCTGCTAGGATTTGAATTCAGGTCTAGTGACTCCAAATTTTGTCTTTTCAGTATGCCATTTTGACCAAGGCCCTACAAAAGTGAACTATGAATAGGACTAGCTCTTTACTAATAAAATGCGCAATTTTTCTTTCTGAGAATTATACATTTTTTTAGCAGTACTATATGTTATTTAACCTATAGCTGTAGCCCTGTGGGATCCCGTCAGATCTCCGAAGCTAAGCAGGGTTGGGCCTGGTTAGAATTTGAATGGGAGATGACCTGGAAACAGCAGGGGCTATCAGCTTAGGAGAAGGATCTGACAACCCACTCCCAAAAACCAATCAGCCATTGAAAAACCTGTGAATAGCAGAGAAGCACTGAAAGTACTGTTTTTCCTGTTGTATGTAGGGTTGCTAAGAGTTGGACACCAATTTGACAGCACCTAACAACAACAACAGGTTATTTAACTTTTTTGCCTAAACAGTCCTCAGAATGATGCTAGTCTTAAAGTAGATGGCCAGTAGTTGTTTTGAATTGAACTTACATATTTATCCTAAACCTTTACTTGTATGTATGGAAGTCTTGGTCAGTACCTTCCTCTTTTTGCTTTTCTCATTTAATTCTCAGTCTATTGTTACTTTCACAGGTATCAAAATGCATTAGAACTTTATTCCCAAATCTTAAATTTAGAGCTTAGGTGCTTCTATGCCCTACTCAGATTCATCTCTGCACATGGTTTTCAAATACATTTGTGTAGAAACTATGCATTTGTATTTTTTCCCTCCATATTCTCCACTATAGTCAAAATCTTGACAAAGCACATTACACTTTTATCTTGGCCAATGGTCTTTGCTATCAGTATTCTTTTCTTAAAATGACAGTGTAATTCACACACTTGCAGGGCTTCCTGTAACAATTTTGGAAACTATATGCTACTTCTCACACTTGTTCTTGGCTAGGGAGATTGTGACATTTTTGTTTTCATTGGTCTTTATTTTTATCTCTCCTTGAAACTGATGAAAAAGGAGACTGTCATTTGCCTGGAAAGGAAGGTAGAGGCAGATGTTAACTGAGGACAGGGCTGAATTTAAGCAACAGACTGTATTATGCTGACTGCTCTCCACGTTCCAGCCTTTGAATTGTGTTGACATTCGCAAGGCTTGTATGAGGCCAATTTTGTGTCAGAAATTCTTAATTTAAAAAAATGCACCGAGATAAATCTATGAAAATAATTATATGACTCTAATGGCTCATCTTCCCCACTGTAAGGTGAGAAAGAGGTCCTAAAGCTCAAGCCACACCGGTCATCACTGGAAAGGCCTGTTATTCCCTGTTCTGGGTTATTGTGGCCCTGTATGGAGTGTTTCTAGTGAGGAATCCACCATTTCTCTTGGCAGCCCTTCCAGTTCCCTGTCCATCACAACTTTTTCCAGACAACGAGACTTGTTTTCTGCAGCTGTGTTTGGCCAGATGTTCCCAGGGGGTCATTCTCCCAGGCCCATCCCCATCACGCTTGATTATTTGTAGGCCACAAAGCCCTGGTTTGGATGGGGCTGGGGAAGAGAGTGAGAATGTTGTCAGTTAAAGATTCATGATTTAGTGTTACATTTTTGTTCTCAGCTAAACCTCCAAGATTCCTGTCACTTGTTTCTTACAAAGGACAGATAGTGACAACTCTCTCCACCTTTTATCAGCACTTAATTCCACAGTGACAAACCAATACCTTCAAGACCTAGTTTTAAATTCACACCAGTGTGATTACATCATTGTGAGGACCTAGTGTTACACATGACATGAGACATACGCTTGACCAGTGCACCAAATGTTCTTGGCCTCACTTTTCAAGCAGTGCTCCATTGGAAAATTATCCATAACTTTCTGGCTGCTATCATTTCTTGGTTTCTGCTTTCCATAACCTCTCATTCCTATTGAACAGCTGTGCTTCTGATTAGTTTTCTCTAGAGGTATTAGCTTTTCAGCAATTTGCACAAGGAAACTTTTGAAGTAATGGGAACAATGGGCCCATCCTTGCTTTGTTCCAGCCAGTTAGTCTCGTAAGTTTTGGAAAAAATTCTGGAAGAGAGACAGGATACTAAACAAAAGAATTAACTTAAACATTTCTTAAAACAAATATGAGCCTTGGCATAATGAAAATGATTATCCATTTTAGTATCAAACAACCTCATATTTTCTTCATATATTTCTCATCTGTTTTTTCCATACATTTTTGAAAAACAGATATTTAGTTGTCAATAACACATGCCAGGTCTCTGAAGATTTGAGCAAAGAGTGGATGACTCTAGTTGCTGAAATTAACTGTACATAACCACTTTCCATTCTTTTTTTTTCTTGACCATTCAGTTTAGGTCGGGCTCTATTGTTACATGTTCTTTGAATGACATTTCCTTCCATAGCACTTACCATTCATTTTATTGGAACAAAAACTCTCTTAGAAATTTCTTGAAAAAGAGTATATCATGACTATTAATAAATGAACCTGTTTTGATTTTACAAATTCTATTTTTACTCCAAGAAATCACATCAGAGAACATAGTTGTATGCTAATACATGGAATACAAGAATAAAACACTACTTAAGGAAATGCTGAGCTGGGTGCTGTGGTGCATACCTGTAAAGCCAGTGTAACTCAGGAGGCTGAGGCAAGAAGATCATGAGTTTGAGGCCAGAGGTAACCTGCACAAATTAATCAGGCCCTGTCTCAAAGTAAACAAGAAAGGAGCTAATCATGCAGCTCAGACTGGCCTTGCATGTGTGAGATCCTGGCTTTAACCACCACAGTAAATTATTCCATTACATGTGATTGTTGTTAGGTGCCATCAACTCGGGTCCAGCTCATAGCGAGCCTATGTGCACAACAGAAGGAAATACTCCCAGGCACTATGTCATGCCTGGCACTATGTCAATGCTTCTCTGCTATTCAAAATATTTTCAATGGCCGATTATTTCAGGATTGTTTCAGGAGTGAGCTGCCAGGGTCTTCTCCTGTTTTGGTGGTGCAAGAGAAAGAATCCAGGGTTGCAGAACACACAGAGTAGCATTTGACAACAGAACTAAACTCAAGCCCACATTCCATTGTATAGGATCTCCAATATAAAGTTACAATGTTAAATATTGATAGTAGTGATTAACTTGAATGTTTCCAAAGGGGTAGTTTTCAATATTTTACTTTTAAGTTAAATATCTGCTATAAGACATTTTATGACATATCTTTAGCAGATTAAGAATGTGTCCTGTTGCTGTACTGCTGAAAATTGTGATCATGAATGGATGTTAAATTTTATCAATATTTTTCCTGAATTTAGTGAGATGATCATAAATCATACTTCATTTTGTAATGAGAACAATTATTGTTGTTAGGTGCAGTCAAGTCTGGTCCAACTTATGGCAACCCTCATAGGGTTTTCAATGGCTGATTCTTTTCAAATTGCTTCCAGAGTGGATTGCCACATCCTTCTCCCATTTTTTTGAGGTGTTGGGGATCGAACTTGGGTCTTGGGTGTGAAGCAGCACTCTACTACCTGAGCTAAACCTCAGCCCAATGAGAACAGTTATACATAGTTATTTTTCAAAGTTTGTATTCCCGAAATAAATTCAATTTAGATATAATCTATCATCCTGTTTACAAATTGCTGAACTATCTTTGCTAAAGTTTTTATTAGGATTTTTGTTTCTATGTCTATGTTTTAGAGTGGTCTATAATTTTCATTTCTTACAATGTTCTTCATGAATTTCTTACCAATTTTATGAATTATATTAAGCTGGATTTTCAATTTGAACTACTGAAATATTCCTTATTTTTTAAAAAATTTCTGTAATATTTTCTATAAGATGCATTATTAAGACTTCCTTAATTTGGTAGACTTTGCTGGTAAAGCCAGTAAGGGCTGGAATTTATTTTGGGAGAGCAAGAAGGAAAGATTTTTATCTATGAATTCAATTTCTTTAAAAATATCAGACTCTTCAGATTTTCTTTTTCTTTTTAATTCAGCTTTATAAGAGTTTATTTTTCTATGAGATTATTTACTACATATGAATTTTCTAAGTTATTGACATTAATAGCTCAGAATATTCTTACTATATTTTTGAATGACTGCAAGATCTATAATGATATATTCATTTTCACTCCTGAAATCATTTGTATCTTCTATTTAATTAATTAATTTATTTAGACTTTTTGAGACAAGATCTTTTTGTGTGGCCCAACTGGCCCCAAACTTGCTATCTTCTTACCTCAGCATCCCTAGTACTGAGATTATAGGAATGTGCCACCACACCCAGCCCATTTTTCCCTTCTTCCTCTTAGTTCTCCTCCTCCTTTTCTTCCTCTTTCTCTTTCCCCTCCTCCTTCCCCTTCTTTTTCTCCTTCCTCCCGCCTCCAATACTAGAGGTTGAACCTGGGACTTTGTTTATGTTGCACAGGATGCCTCTGTCCTCAAACTCATGATCTTCCTGCCTTAACTTTATGAGTAGCTGGGATTACAGGCATGTGCCATGGCACCTCGTTTCCATTTTTATTTCTTAATGAAACTCTTCAGCATGTTATCAATCCCATCAGTCTTTAAAGAATCAAATGTCCTTGAAGGAAATGGAAGGCATACACAGCTTAGATTTGTTAGAGAATTTAATGAAGTGAAATATTTGGAGATGTAGACAAGAGAACCAATAGTGGATTTTGAAACATTCACATACTAACAACAAAAAGCCATTGCCATTACCTGGCCTCATATCAAATGTGAAAGATTAATGTGAATTTCAACTTAATGGAGATGAATGGGCCTTCTGACAGGAAGTGTACTTGTTGAAGGACATATTTCTCGACATAATGATAGCATTGAGGCAGGACAAAGACTATTGCCCTGATTCCTTTCTTCTTCCTGCTATTCTACTGCCTACTGGAGCCACCCTTTGTCTGAACTCTACCAGAAGCCTAAGTTTGCAACATCCTGCCACTGAGAAAGGCAGAGGACCGACCTGGGGGTCAACAAAATAAGCAACATACTAACTTTTGGTTTTATTGATCTCCATTTACATATTTTCTTTTGTGTCATTAATTTATCGTGAATTTATTACTTTTTAATACGGTTCCTAGATTCATTTCACTTTTATTTATCCCTAAGAGATACATGATTATCAGTTAACTTTCAGTTTTCTTCTTTTTAAGATGAAGCTATCATTTCCCTCTAAGTAGTGCTTCAACATTGTGCTGTATTTCAAATTTTGTTATCATCCAATTAAAATGTTTTTTAATTTTTGCTACAATTGCTTATTTGATCCATTGGTTATTTGGGCTATATATTTTAAATCCCCCCAAATATGGAAATTTTCTATGTTTTTGTAACTGATTTTTAGCTTAATTACAGTCATATGCAACACCTTCAGAAGCAGCAGTCAAGAAATCAAAATATGCATTGCATTGGGAAAAGCTGTGACAAAAGACCTCTTTAAAGTGTTGAAAAGTAAAGATGTCACATTGAAGACAAAGGTGTGAATGACTCATGCCATGGTATTTTCATATGGTCATGAAACTTGTATGTTGAATAAGAGAGACAGGAGAAGAATTGATGCTTTTGAATTATGGTGCTAGAGATGAATATTGCATATACCATGGACTGCCTAAAGAACCAACAGATCCATCATTGAAGATGTGCAACCAGACTTCATCTGATGTAATTTGGACATCAGTAACTAAAAGTTTCAATTTACTTTTCTTCTTGATCATTATTTTTGTTGAGCATATTCTTCTACATGGCAGTTTTCTGTAAGTATTTGTATAATATCCTTCCAATAATTTTTTTGTTTTCATCATTTCAATTAAAGAGCAAGCTGCACATCTACTTTTTAGAACTTTAAAAGAAACCTCTTTAAACCATTCCTGTTTATCTCTTATTTTCTGAAGTTTTTCTATGATACTTTTAAAAAATTGTAGGTTTTTCTTTTCTTTTCTTTTCTTTTTTGTGACTCTAGGGGATTGAACTGAGGGCCTCATGCATACTAGGCAAGGGTTCTTCCCCTGAGATGCACTCCCAGCCCCTTTTTAAATATTTTATCTTTTGAGACAGGGTATTGCTAGGTTGCACAGGCTGCCTTTGGCCTCAAACTCACAATCCTCCTGCTTCAGCCTCCCAAGTTACTGTGTGTTTTCTTCATCCTACTTAGCGTTTGGAGATTTATATCTTCCATTGATTTTGGAAATTTCTGTCTTTATCTTTTCAGGTTATATTCTCCCAATTCTCTCTTATCTGAGGGGCTCTGATTAAATCTACATTAGACCTACTTGCTATATTCTCCAAATCACCTGCCCCATTGTCTGTATTTCCTATCTTTTGATCTCCTGTGCTTTGTTCTGAATATTTTTTAAAATTTATCTTTTGCTTTACTAATCTCCTCTTCAAATGTTTCTAATCTACCACTGAGCCAAACTTTAGAGCATCTGAACTAGTTATGAACTGAATATAGAAATATCAGCAACCATTTGTCTATACTGGTGAACACTTGTTGCTGTTGTTAGGTGCCGTCAAGTCGGTATCCGACTCAGTGACCCTCATAGGGTTTTCAATGGCTGACTGTTTCGGGATTGCCTTGGGAGTGGATTGCCATGTCCTTCTCCCATTTTTGCGGTGCTAGGAATTGAACTCGGGACCTCAGAGACTGCAGTGCAGTGCTCTACCTACTGAACTAAATCCCAGGTGAACACTAGATGATTATTATCTTGGTGACAACAGCCATTGCCAAAGATTTAACTCCTAATTGTATGTCACAGACTAACTTTACTTCTCCAGCAAATCCCTCACTTCAGAGCTCTAGCCCAGCAAACAAAAACTTATTTCATATCCCACCTCCAATTACTATGAGGCATCTCAAATGTCGCATGTTCAATAATCAATATTCCATGCTTCACTCAAATTTGCAGTTCCCTGAGCTTTCTTCTCATTAGTAAGTAGTATTTCCACCAAATTATATATTCTTTCCAAAGTCCATGAGTGGTTCTTGATATTCCACTTACTCTTACCATTAACATCTTAGTCTGTCACAAAATCTTATGTATCAACTTCCAAGGTCTGTTTTGAATCCTTTGCCTCTTTCCAATTTGATGCCACTCTGCTAGACTAAGCTACTCTTTCTGTATATTCTTTCTTTATCTCATCTTCCTACTTTCGCTCTTGTCCTTCAATTGTTTCTCTACTTAGCAGCCAAAGCATTCTTTGTAAAATCTTAAAATTTCTGCCCTTTAAAATGGATCTGAGGATTTCACTGTCCCATGGTATTCATACAACAGAAGATGTTGTTATTGCCTGTTTTATCCCACTTCCTAATACTTTCTCCTTCTCCTACACTATTTGGCCATACCTATTTTCGTTCCTGGAAGGCCACATTCTTTTTGCCTGGAATTCTCTTCTCCTCATCAGGCCTCAGTTTATAAATTACGTTTTCCTCATTATCCAATCTGAAGTAGGTGTCTCCTGTTATTTTCTCTCTTAGTAATCTGTTCTTTCCCTCTGTGTTGCTCAGTAAAATCTGTAATTATTCTTCCCTCCTCTGATCTCCCACTCCCTGTCAGTGTCAAGAAGTAGAGAGTGTGCCTTTTTTGGTTTATTTCTCACCATCATAAAGACAGGACCTAGTTTGGTGTCTAGTATATCTTAGGAGCTTATTAAATATTTATTGAACAAGTGGTCTCCACATGGCAAATCCTCCTCTTCCAAACTAAAAATCTATTCTCTGCTCCTTGTGATGAATATTCTTTATATTTCTTTCCCTCAACAATGACGGTACATGCCTATGATGAATTATTCATTAGAGTGTTTTGCCAGGTCTGCAATTTTTACAGGTCTAGGTAGTTCTTGTTCTTCCATTACCAACTAATATTAGGATATTATCATTCTTTACCACACTAGCTCAGTTACAGACAAATTTACTTTCATTTTTGAAGTATGTTGTTTGGTAAGTTTAAGTTAGATTTCCTGGATCCTTCATTTTCAAATTGCAAACATGAATTCTCTTCACTGAGGCTGCATAAAACCACCTACTTACCAATTGTCAGTTTAGACTAACTCTAGATTTTCATACTATTGGCCCTTGTCTTCATACATTTCTCACAAATTTTCAATTGCTTTTTGTATTAGGTTTTGTTTTTGTGTTTTTGCCAGGACAAGGTTTTCCCACTTCATCCTCCTCTTACAACGAGATGCCAGAAACAAGGAAGCATGAGTCATAGGAAAATGAAAAGGAATGTCTCCAATGTTGTGATGAGATGACTGCTTTTCTCATCTAACAAAATCTCATTTTCTACCCTGAATAATTTCTTCCCATTGAAATAGCAACTGTAATACTAGCCAGGGGTATGTGAGTGTGCAGGGTGGGGAGGGAAAGGCTTGGGGAAGACTAGGGAATGAAACAGATCATAAAGCTCTTGTTATTCCCTTTTGTAATATTTTTTTGACAAAGATTGTTAGAAGAAGTGAGAATCTTTGATCTCTGTGGTGTGATGAAGTGAAAGATGCCAAGCCAGTGAGAGTTCTTCTATAGTGGGAATAACATTCATAAGTAATGGAAGGCAACTTTATGTTGCAAGCTAGTAGATTAATCTTGTGTTTCACCTTTTCATATCGGATTTTTCTGTATAGATACAGTCTTAAATTTAATCTTCTAGGTTTCATGTGAAACTAGTCAATTTTGAGAAGTTCTGATCTTTATTAATAAAAAGGAACAAAATTAGGAGAAAAAAGATAAATTATGGTTAGTTAATTTAAGATAGTATCATAGGTACTAAATACAAGTTATTAAAATATTTACCTATTTGAATTTAAAAGATTTATTTATCATTATTATTCTTTAAAAAATCAGACCTCTCAACATATTTTTAAAGATATTGAAAATAGTAATTTGTTGTTTATGTGAATCAACACGGACTTTGGTGTGTCCTAGATTTCCTTTTTCTTTGAAGTAGTTGTATTTCAAGTGATTAATTGCCTTTCTTTTTTATTTGTTTCTTGTTTCTGGCTTCTGTGATTTCCTTGTGACAAAATTTGAGGAAAGTCATAGAAGTAATATCTTTCCACCAAGTTTTATTTATTAGGATGGCACTTTAAATTTTTTTTGTGGATTTCTTCTTTCTTCATTTTTGTTAAGAATAAAACTTAAGCTTAAAAATCCTGGAATTTGACATTAACTAGCTTAAGATTTAGTATTCTGAAAATAACTTCAACATTATGATATGAAACTTACTAAAATTTTTGGAAATATCATATTTACAGATGCTATTATTATGTATGGACTGGGATTTAGCTCATTTGGTAGAGTGCTGTTCTGCAGTCTCTGAGGCCCTGAGTTCAATTCCTGGCACTGCAAAATGGGAGAAGGATGTGTCAACCCACTCCCAAGGCAATCCTGAAACAGCCACTGAAAACCCTATGAGGGTCGCTATGAGTCAGACACGACTCCACGGCACCTAACAACAACAACAACATTATTATGTATACCTGCTCAGGGTTACGGTTACATTTTAATTTGGGGGTTTACTTAGTACTATGGTTTGGGTATAGTTTGATTGTGTCACTCAAGGTCCATGTGTTGTAAGCTTGTTCCCCAGTGTGGTAATGTAAGAGATGGTGAGGTCTTTAAGAGGTGGGGCCTAATGGGAGACCATTAGATCATGGGGGCACTGCCCTGGGAAGGGATTAAGGTAGTTCTCATGGAAACTCAATTATTTCTTGTAAGGTGATTGTTATTAAAGAGCAAGACTGGTGTCTCCACAGTCTCTAGCTTCTTGTCTTGCCTGCAATCTCACCCTTTTGCACACATTCTTACCATGATACTATCCACTATGATGTGATGCAGCTGAAGGAGCCCATACTGGAGCCAGCACTATGATATTTATACTTTCAGCCTCAAAGGCTGAAAATTAAGCCAGGTGTGGTAGCACACATCTGTAAGCCCAGCACTTGGGAGGCTGAATCAGAGAATCTCAATTTCTAGACCAGTCTTTGCTACATAATGGAACTCTATCACACAAAACAGAGCACAACAAAACACCCAACAAAACCAAACACAAAAAGAAAAAAACCTCAGGAGTTAATAAACTTCTTTACATAGTAACCATAGTAACCAGCCTCAGTTATTTCATTATAGCAGTGGAAAACTGAGTATTACATTTATATTTCCCTACCATTCATATTTCATTAAAGAGACTCTCTGAATTTCTTAGTACCCAGGAGTTCCTGGTATCAGCCCTTTCCCCCTAGGGAACCTAAGCTCTCTCTTGTTAGTGAGATTCAGATCTGTGAGACTAGTCCACATTCTCAGAAACCAGCCTTTTCAGGTGCTTCTTCATATCACTTTACCTATGGACCAGGATGATCAGAAGTAAGAGTCCTTTAAGTTATCAGGTCATGTTAGAGGATTTTCCTGTTATAGTTATAGCTCATTTTTTAAAATCTTAAAATATAATTAAATCCCCTTTGGCCACATAAAAGGCCAGATTCCAATTCTAAACAACAACATCTATAAGGATTTACATAACAAATATGCTACAGGAAAGCCTGAATTTTTAAAATAGTAAGAAGTATGCAAATTCTTTGTTGTTTTTATTGTTTTTCAGGGAAGGAGATTTTCATTCTTGGTAGGAATAGAAGTGGGAGACAGACTTGTAAATCGAATTTTCCACCCATTAGGCATGGGGAACTTAGAGATATAGGATAAAAGAAATGAGGGGAAGGGATAGGTTAATAAAGAAGCGGAATATTCTTGTCTTTTCTCAGAATGGGAGGAGATTTTCCAGAAATTCAAGTGTCACCTCTTTTTATTCCTTTTATGGTTCTTTCCTTTCATCACCATGGCAATTGTCAACTGCTG
The DNA here is from genome assembly GCA_007922755.1 of Pedetes capensis. Classification (NCBI taxonomy): domain Eukaryota; kingdom Metazoa; phylum Chordata; class Mammalia; order Rodentia; family Pedetidae; genus Pedetes; species Pedetes capensis. Next base: position 59,168 of record VMDO01002862.1, on the reverse strand, counting down.
TGGCACTGAGGATGTGTCATTGACACGCAGATGACATTATAATGAGTTACAGATTGGCCATTACTGTGTCTGTCTTCTTAGATCCATAGTTTCAGCTAACCCACCTGAAGAGACACTTCTGTCCTTCTGACATCCTGTAGACTGGACTGGATTCTGAATTCTTCTACTTTTCTATAATATCTAGCTACAACTCTCCACCTCTTTTACTTGACCAGATAATACTTTGCTCAGAACATCACAAACAGCAGCTTCTATGGATTACTCAACTGAATGTCATGTCAAACCCAAATCATTAGAGGTCCTAAGATGTCTTTCAGTTTACCTAGCGTGTAACTTCAGCAGCATCATTAATGCAACTATTCAAATGGTACTAATGGTCTCCTTTATAGAGTTAGCATTGGGTGCTTTAATTTAACCCTGTCCTGGAATGCTAGACAACAGAACTGTTATGTCCCACTTAAACATAGAGGAATCTTTACAGTAGCTGACACGTCTTATTTGAACATAAATGCATGGAGTTTTCTGGAAACTCGTAAAAAAAATAATTTATTGATAGGCTGCTTGGTTAAAACAGGTCAACTCCTTATCTACCTCATTCTCTGAAATACTCAATCTTAATTGGTTTGGTTCATGGACACTCCGGCCAAGGAGGTTTCCATTATTGTGACAAAATACCTGGAATAATCAAATTAGAAGAAGGAAAGGTTTATTTTTGGCTCTTAGTTCTAGAGGCTTTAGTCCTTGGTCATCTGGGTTTGTTGCTTTGGCTTGTAGTGGCACAGTACATCATGGCAGGAGCATATGACAGAGGAAGACTGTTCATCTCATGACAGCTGGAAAGCAAAAAGAGAGATGAGAAGGGACTGGAGTCCCAATTTTCCCTTCATGGTCATGTCCCCAATGATCTAATGTCCTTTCACTGGTCCCTAACTCCTAAAGATTATACCACCTCCCAATAGCACTATAGGCTGATGACCAAGCCTTTAACACATTGGACTTTGGAAAACGTTCAAGATCCAAACTGTAATACTTGCACACCCCTGTTTATCACAACACTATTCACAATAGCCAAGTTACAGAATGAGTCCAGTTGCCCATAAAAGGATGAATGCATAAAGAAAATGTGGTATATATATCTAATGGAGATTTATTCAGCCATAAAGAAGACCAAGATCATGTTGTTGGAAGGAAAATGGATGGAACTGGAGATCATCATATTAGACAAAATAAACCAGCCTCAGAAAAACAAGTGTCGCATGGTTTTTCTCACGTGTGGAATCTTGGCCATAGATAAGGAATAATGTATAGCAAGGGATAGGAACAATGTCCATAAGGAGAATCAGAAGTATGCAGATTATTAATGTTAGCTCATTAATGAGTTTTCAAGTAGTATATAAAAATTACCATTTTTGTTAAGCAATAATACATATTGTAAAGGTTCTTTTTTTTTTTCCCCCACGGTACTAGGGGTTGAACCCAGGGCCTCACACTTGCATGCTCTGCAAATGCCGGACCACTGAGCTGCACCCCCAGCCCACTTTTTACTTTTTTTTTTTTTTGAGATAGCGTCTCGCTAAGTTACCCAGACTGCCTCTGGTCTCGAACTTGCGATCCTCCCGCCTCCACCCCCAGAGCCGCTGGGATTACAGACATGCGCCACTGCACCTGGCTCCTCCTCATTTTTTTCTTTACATTTGTCATATTAAAAGCATTAGTCACCAGACATAATGATGCATCACTATAATCCTAGCACTTGAGAGGCTGAGGAGGGAGGATCATGAATTTCATGCCAGGTTGGGCTATGTAGTAAGAACTTGTCTCAAAAAAACAAACAAAAAACAAAATCATTTGGAAATTCTTCTTTTAAAACAACTAATTTTGTTTACTAAAGGGATATTACTATTCTTTCTTTTACATGGCTTATTCTCTTACTGCCTTTAGTTTTCAAAAAATAAAGCAATTCATGTTATAATTTGGTAAAATATAGCTACATCGGAAAAAATATATTGTGAATCCTGAAATTAGTATAAGTTCTATTCACCTGCAGAAACAATAACAGATCATCTACTATTACTATCTGAAATTACATAAAACAAGGTCTTTGTTTTCTTATTTACTGCCTTTTTCTATAGTGCATTGTGTTACATGAAAAAAAGGACTTCATTTTGTTTATTCTTGGGTACCTCACTTCCACAATATTTCATGGCACATGGTTGCCCATTAATAAGTATTTGTTAAATGGATTCACTTATTCAAAAATTGTATTTTGAGTGTCTATGACATTTGGCTCAGTTGGTAAGGCGCTGCTCTGCAGTCTCGGAGGTCACAAGTTCTATTCCCAGCACCGCAAAAATGGGAGAAGGATGTGGCAACCCACTCCCAAGGCAATCCCGAAACAATCTGCCATTGAAAACCCTATGAGGGTCGCTATGAGTCAGACACAACTCAACAGTACCTAACAACAACAACAACGACATACCAAGTATCTTGGCACTGGGAATAGCCCAAAGTCCTGGTTTATATGGAGTTTAAGTACTATCAAGTGGGAAGAGAGAGATAATAATCTATAAAATAGGCGAATGTGTAAGTAAATGCACCATGAACATGATGTTGATAAGTGCTAAGAGGAAAAATGCAGCAGGGCGAGAGGATAGAATGTAGTATGAGAAGAGTGAATTATTGCCTTAGTGAGGGAATTCAGTGAAGGCTTCTCTGAGAAGGTGGAAATGAATTGTGAATGAATATGACTGACCCTGTGCCACTTCCATCAGGAATACTGCAAAAAAGTGTAAGACCTGCTCTTTGAGCATAGGTGGTTATAATCTGATGACACAGACATATACATAATGTTCAATGATAGTAACATGCATACAGGACTGGGAAAGTGGGTGGGGAGCAAAACATTGTGAGATAGGCTGCAACTAAGTCTAAAGTGGAAAGATTCTACCAGACTAAGGACTTTTGACTTCAGCCAGTTGATGGTGGGCAAATAACCATAGCTTTTAGTCATGGAAAGGCAAAAATCAGATCCATATCCTAGAAAAATAACTTTGGTAGCAGAGTGGAGGATGGGTTACAGGATATGAGATTGGGTACTCCAGTGTTTTGGCAGAATTTTATGATCAATATTGAAATAACAGAACTTCTTGTGGGCTAAACTTTTGTTTTCTACCCCCTCCAAAAAAAAGAGAATACTTCCAATTTTTTTTTAAATGTAGAATTGGATCACTATATGAAGTCTTAAGAAAAAGAGTAAATATTTAATGATTAAAAACTATAGCTGAAATATTCAGATCAAGAGAATGGCAAAAGACAAAAAATTATGGTACATATACACAATGGAATACTACTCAGCAAACAAAAATAATGAACTAATGTCATTTGCAGCAAAATGGAGGAAATTGAAGAAGATTATCTTAAGTGAACAAACACAAGCCCCAAAAGAGAAATACCACATGTTCTCACTCATATGTGGGAGCTGAATCAAACTTAAAACAAGGGAAAATCCTATACATAAATTGGAGCATAACAAAAAGCTCATATAAACTTAGTGGAGAAGGGACAATTTAAGGAGTGGAAAGAAGGAGGGAGGCATCTAGCAAAAGGAAGCAATGATGGGAGAAGATGGGAGGGGGAGAAGGGACAATCAGGAGTGAGGAATGAGAGACAGGGTGACCTCAATGTAAATAGTCCAACTTTAATAGTTCAGGAAATAATTATAATAATACCAACAATACCAAAGGATGGCAATAATGCAAATGGACTAGATTATTCATTTAATACTGCTGACGGTGTAAAAAGATAGATCACTATAGAAAAAAGTTTGGACTTAAATCAAAATCGGGATGCACATGTATAGATAAATATTCCCACAAAAAGACATGCAAGTAGAAAGGAGGCCATTGGTGGAGGGGCTAGGAGATGGGGGAGGAGGGGCACAAGAAGGTAAGGAGGAAGTTACGTGAGCAATGTACAATGAAACGCATATATGGAAATGTCACAAGGTAACACATGTCAGAATGAAACACATTAAGTTGTACATTAAAAATTTCCAATAAAAAGATTTATAATCTGGAATTTATAGAATAGCTATAACTGGTGCAGAGGGAGCACCCAATTTATCTCTGTATACTTGTGTTTCCTTATTTAACCTATGTGGTATCATTTCTTACACATGTGTTCTCAGAACAGTTATTTTTCATTCACAGGCAGTGGTGATGAGTCATTTTATCCCTTTTGGGTATTGGAGCCTCTTATTTCATTCAGGAGATTTTCTGATTCACCAGGCAGTGTGTTGGACATTATTGTCTAGTTGGAATTTGTCTGGGGGAAAAATCTTTAGGTAAATATATCAGCATTTATTATACTACCCTCACATACACACTTTACAGTTCCATCAGCAGTGTAAAAGGGTTCCCTTTTCTATGCATCCTTGCCAGCATTTGTTATGATTTGTTTTGTTAATCTTGGCCATTCTTACTGGAGTGAGATGGAATCTCAGTGTTGATTTAATTTGCATTTCCCAAATGACTAGGGATATTAAGCATTTTTATGTGCTTACTGGTTATATGTAATTATACTGGATTCTTAAAGGATTGTCACAGTTGAGTTCTCCAAGAAATTTTTGAGTAACCAACATCCGTGGGGAAGTGAGGAAGCAAGATTGGAGCTGTGGTGCCTTCATGACAAAGAACACAGCCCTGGCACAGGTAATTCTGGAGCTGGGATGGCGTAAAAGAAATGGTTCTGAATTTTAGGCAAGTGGGACATCAGCTAGTCTTTGGGTGTATGCTATCCCAGGAGAGAGACATGGCCTTCATCAAATGATTCTTTAGCCAAAGGCAGTGTTCAGAAGGGGACTCTGCCTCAAGTTGTTTATCATGAAAATGGGGGAAATTAGTAGTTCAGGCCTAAAGAGAAGGAAGAATACAGGTGTCAGACAGCAGCATTCTTTCCAGTTACGATGTCTGCAATTTACTCTAAAAATAATGACATAAGAATAAAGATAAAAGCAAGAATGCAAAAGAGCAAGAAAGAGAGAGCTCAAATTGGCAAAATACTTAACATCTGATCGATCTGGGTAAAGATTAAACTGTTCTCATCCTTTCTGTAAGTTTGAGTTTTTTTAAGAATATGAAAAAAAAAATCCTCAGTTAATTGCAGTGCACCACCAAATTGGAGCACAATAGAGCAAAGTCATCTTTGGAATTTGTTCCTGCACTAGCTTAATGGTATCTGTGACATCAGATTGGTTATTCTAGAAACCACACATCCACAGCATACTTCCTGCATGTTGGTTTTTTCCACATGTTGCCAAATTTTGGTGAGTTCCATTATTTAGTTAAATTAGTTGGAAGAATTGTGATACCAACCTGAGATTCACAATGCTGCTCTTTATTTTGATGATCAGTCATGGGCAAACTTCTGTATTAAAGATCAATTATTCCACATTTGTAGAAAATCTAAGAATATATTGTATCAACTTAGTGTAAAATCATTGAATCATTCAGTTAATAAAACTGTATTGTGATATTGTTAGGTTATTGTTAGGTGCCATCGAGTCGGTATCCGACTCATAGCGACCCTACATCCAACAGGCAGAACACCATTGTCAGTGCTTCTCTGCTATTCATGGGGTTTTCATCAGCAGATTTACTTTTGGGAAAAAACATATTTGCTTTTATTAAAAGTAAAAGGAAAATAGAACAGGCTCAGATATTTCTTTAACTGAATTCTTCTCTGGGATATTGTTTAATATGAAAGAATTTTAAGATTTTTGTATAACTCTGAAGATGTAAAATGAACACTATCTACCTGTTACACCAAGATTCCTCATCTCATTAGGCTAGAATATTGATCCCAAGCACCTCCTGTTTTAGACTTCATGATAGTCATGCCTTCCCACTCTGTTTTCAATATTAAATTGAGAAGTCTTAATTCAAAGACACTAAAATAGTTATTTGGGCTGGGATTTAGCTCAGTTGATAGACCGCTGAGCTGCAGTCTCTGAGGTCCTGAGTTCAATTCCCAGCACTGCAAAAATGGGAAAAGGACCTGGCAATCCACTCCCAAGGCAATCCGGAAACAGTCAGCCATTGAAAACCCTATGAGGGTCACTATGAGTTGGATACCGACTTGATGGCACCTAACAACAACAACAAAATAGTTATTTACTTATGAAATGTTTACTAACTCCTTTCTTGTGGAGATCTTACTGAATGCATTGAACAAATATTTTTGAGCATAGGATCTGGATCCAGTCTGCCTGGATCTAATTCTAGTTCCAACACATAGCTATGTCCTTTGGAAAATTACTTAACTACTCTGTGTCTTAGTTGACCCATCTAGAAAATACTGTACCTATGGTGTAGAGTTAATAGTTAATTGTCCCTAAGTAATAGGGTTGTTTTGAAGATTAAATTGAGTTACATTATAATAGAGCATATAGCATGTGTTGTTGTTGTTAGGTGCCGTCGAGTCGGCATCCGATTCATAGTGACCCTCATAGGGTTTTCAGTGGCTGACTGTTTTGGGATTGCCTTGGGAGTGGATTGCCAGGTCCTTCTCCCATTTTTGCGGTGCTGGGAATCGAACTCAGGACCTCAGAGACTGCAGCGCAGTGCTCTACCAACTGAGCCAAATCCCAGCCCATATAGCATGTAGTAAGCACTTAATAAATATTACACATTATTATTATTATTATTATTATTATTATTATGTATCTATACTCAAAAGTCAAATATTTTAACTTATTATTTCATTGATTTTGGAAAAATTAAGAAGGATGTTAAGTAAATTTTAAGCTGAAGTCCAAAGGTCAACTAGCTAACAAGTAGGAGAGATGAAATTCAAACTTCAAGCCCACTTCTTCTGCGGCTTGAGGACTCATGGGTATGTGAACTCCAGTGTATTCAATGTGATGGTTTCTATGGATCAATAATTGGTTACTATTTAGAAAGGGTATAAGTGGCCTCACCCACTTATAATGTGTTTCTTCATGCAATCCTGTGCACTACAAATGTGAGCATCCAAGTACTTTTTTTCTTATCAATTACAAATTATTGAGACAACAGTCTAAATATTATTCATATTTTTATACTATGCAATATCTAGTCCCATGCCTCAAATATAGCAGTTTTTCAGGACTTCCCAATCAAAAAAGTTCCTAAACAAAAGTATCAATTTTCAATAGATAGTTGATGCTTACATTTCAGTTTTACATCTCTGTTCCAGCATTTACTAGGGATGTAGCCAACAAGATTCAGGTTTCCCACAGGAAATCAGAACTTTGAACTTTGCTTTCTCCAGCAATGAAATTCATTGTTTCTTGGATTCACTATGGTTTTGTGTAAAATAAACCTTATTCTCTGCCCATACATAGGTATAATGTTAATTGGTGTGACCAGGCCTGATGATAACTTCTGATTAACAATCAAATCTTTTACAATGATATGCATGAATGGAAATGTCATACTGACCCCATTAATTTTTAAATTAACTTAAAAATTACAAGTATAAAATAACATGCATTTCAACCAAAAAATTAAATCATTTTATTTAACCTTAAAGCTTTATGTTCTCATTTCCTTATGATTTTATAGCATGCTTCTGCTATTTCTTTAGATTTTGTTTACCTTATGTGCAACACACAGATTAGAAAACATTTAAAATCTAACTGTAAATTATTGTTCCTTATAAGAAGACAAACTCATAAACTAGTTTATTTCCATACCCACCAAAGATGTCTCTTTTCAGACAAATTAGCAAATTAGAAGTTTCAGTTTGATCTGGTTGCTTAAAGTACTACTAATTTTTTTTTGAGAAGCGTTATCAATATTTTGAATCTATGACCACCTTACTTTGCAGTAGAGCTCAGTTCACTCATCCTATCTCAATGTAACTTGGTACTCATTGATCAGCTTCTCCCTATTCCCCTTCTCCTCTGCCTTCTCCAGCCTCTGGTAATGACAAGTCTCCTTTTTACATCTATGCAATAAATTTTTTTAGATTTCAAATATGGATGAGATCATGCGGTGTTTGACTTTGTGTGTCTGGCTCATTTCAACTAACAAAATGTCATCCAGGTTCGTTCATGTTGTCACAAATGACAAGTTTTCATCTTTTTATGGCTAAATAGTATTCTGTTGTATAGATATACCACATTTTCTTTTTCTGTTTATCTGTTGATGGACATTTAGATTGTCTGCTTATCTATCTCAGCTATTGTGAATAGTGCTGGAATAAACATGGGAATGCAGATATCTTGTTTTCTTTGGGTATATACACAATAATAGGACTGCTGGATCCTATGGTAGTTCTGTTTACAACATTTTGAGGAAACTTCATACTGTTTTTCATAACGGCTATACTAGTTTGTGTTTTCACTAACAATGTATGAGGGCCTTAACTCCACATCCTTTCCTCCTCGTCCAGTATTTGTTTTCTTTTTGTCTTTTTGATTACAGTCAGTATAGCTAGAATGAGGTGATATCTCACTGTGGTCTTGATTTGCATTTCCCTTTTGATTAGTGATGTTGAGTATCTTTCCACACACCTGTTGGCTATTTGTGTATCTTTTTCTAAGAAATATGTATTCAAGCTGTCAGCACATTTACAATATTTTTTCTTCTTTTCCTTTCTTTTCTATTTTTCCTGTTTTTTTTTTTTTTTGCTACTGAATGGTTTAAGTTCATTATATTTTTTGATATTAACTCCTTATCAAATGCACAGTTTACAAATATTTTCTCCCATCTCTAGGTTGTCTCTTTACTCTGCTATTTCCTTTGCTATATAGAAAAACTTTTTAGTTTGATAGAATCTCTTTTGTTTATTTTTGCATTTGTTGCCTATACTTTTGGAATCATATCCAAAATATTCTTGCCCAATCAAATGTCATGGAAATTTCTCCTATGTTTTCTTCTACTAGTTCTATAGTTTCAGTTCTTATATTTATGTTTTAAATTCATTTTGAGTTGAAGCTTATATATCATGAGAGATATGAGGCTAATTTCATTTTTCTGCATGTAGCTATCCAATTTTCTCAGCAACATTAACTGAAGGAAGAAATTGTCCTTTTTCCCATATAAACAATAGTAATGTATATTTCAAAATAGCTACAAGAAAGTACTTTGATTATTTCACCAGAAGAAGAAACAATAAATGTTTGGGTGATAAGTATAATAATTATCTTAATTTGATCATTAAATATTTATGAAAATATATATTTATGAAAACATCACATGGTATCCCATACATTTTCACAATTATTATGTGGCAATTAAAAATGAAATAAAACTAAAGAAAATTCTGAATCTACTGCTTAGGAGTATATTTAGATAAACTAGTATGAATTGAAATTTTAGAATTGGATCCAATTCAATAAAGGGATGCCACATTATCAGTTAATTTCCCACTTGATTTTAATATTAATTATTTGTAGTATCCTGGTCAGCCTTGTTCATATGCTTCACCTTAAAAACAATATAGACAGACCCATTATTAGGACGCAAACTTTGAATTTTATCACTTTCTCCTCCCCCCACTCCTTTCTCTCTCACCATGACTCCCTCCTTCCTTTCCTACTCTTCTTTTTTTCTTTCTCTTCAACCTCTCCTTCCTTTCATTTCCCCTCTAACCCTCTCCTTTCCGTTCTTCCCCTCCTTGCCTGCCTGCCTGCCTGCCTGCCTGCCTGCCTGCCTGCCTTCCTTCCTTCCTTCCTTCCTTCCTTCCTTCCTTCCTTCCTTCCTTCCTTTCTTCTTTCCTTCCTTAGAAGCTTAATAAGAGTCCACTGCTAGTCATTGTGCTCAGTATTTATGATTCAAGTTTTAAATGAGGTCTACTTTTAGCTCTCAGGTACCTCTTAACATCACAGGCAGATACATGGTAGATATTAATTTTAAAATAAGTTGGTAAGTACAGGAATGTCAAACAGAGTGGTGCATCCTGGCAGGGTTACATAGAGTTTAGGGTTAAGAAGCACATCCCAAATGACGTGGTAGATGGGTTGAGACTAGTCAAATAAGGATGGATCATGGTAATGGAAGGGGATGTTAGAGATTTGTGCACAATATAGGCAGAGTAGGCTCGCAATGGCACAAGTCAAGAGCCAGAAATGTGGGGAGCTACAGTCTAAAGTTAAACACAGAAGTTAGGAGAGATGAGGCTAGAGAACAAGTGAGATCAGAAGGATAACATTTCATGTAGAGAAGCTTGAACTTGATGTTAGGCATGAGGGATAACCAATAATAAATTTTAAGCTCCATGGTGACAGAGGTTTTCAGGAGTGATGAGTACTCTTTAATTCAACCACATTGAATTATCTGATCCTTGGGTATAATTGAAGATGCTTCATCATTTTATTAGAGAAAGATGCTAATTTATAGTGCATTAAGATATTTAACTTCACCTCTGCCTCAGTAACAATTTCTATGAATTAAAATTAATAAAATTTTGGCTACTAATGCACATTAACATTAATAATGGGATGTATTACCTTAAGGAAATCTGATCTACATTGAGGCAAATTTGCCAATCAGATAAATTAGGAGGGAAATATTGTGAGTAGTTTTTGTCTTTGTTTTTTACCTCTAGAAAGTAAAGAAAACTTCACTTTAAGTACAGAGCTCCTCTTGTACATTTTGGGGCTGGGATTTAGCTCAGTTGGTAGAGCGCTGCTCTGCAGACTCTGAGATCCCAAGTTCTGTTCCCAGCACCACAAAAATGGGAGAAGGACATGGCAATCCACTCCTGAAGCAATCCTGAAACAATCAGCCATTGAAGACCCTAAGAGGATTGCTATAAATCAGACAGGACTCGATGGCATGCAACAACAACAACTTGTACATTTCAAAGTAAATTTTTTACAAGACCGTCAAGAAAAATAAATTATATAAATTGAAGTTACATGTATAAAACACTATTAAGAATGTTTGTAGCATATCAAATATATTGATAATAATTTCTATTTTTGAGAAGGTTACCATCTAATGGCAAACAAGTCTCCATTTATGTGATAGTATGAGCTATTCATACCAATAAGGTACTGTTGCCCTAATAATATATATGCAGTTTAAATTTTCTTGGTTATTTGTATTTTTTTCCAGACAGAATTCAAAAATAGTGAAGTGTAAAACAGAAAGTTTCTCATTGGTTAATATATGTAGGGTTGCTGTGAGTCAGATACCAAGTCCAATATAGATTTATTAAATTTGTAAATCCTCTGCTTCTTTTACATAGTGTGATTCTTTAGAAGACATACAGTAGATACTCACTAAGTATTAGCTACTATTAGCCAAATACATGCTTGTTGTGTTGTTGTTAGGTGCCATAGTGTCATGTTCAACTCATAGTGACCCTCATAGGGTTTTCAATGGTGATTGTTTCAGAATTGTTTTCTGGGAATGGACTTCCACATCCTTCTTCCATAACTGCATTCTAGACATCACAATTTGACATCCAAATGGCATTTAGAATGTGCCATGTCTACATTGAACTTGTCATTTCTCTGAAGACAGTGAAAAACGTGCCTCATTTCAGGGCACAGTGCCATTGTTGCCCAAAACAGAAGCCCCAGCAGTCATTTACCTCCCACTTCCAACCGATCTGTATGTCTAGATCTTATCTATTCAACATCATTCTAGTTAATTCCTTCATTCCCATGCCCCCCACCAGCTGTTCCACTCCACAGCATTCCCTACACCCTGACTAGGTTTCTGCAGTCACTTCTTGCATTTTCCTGCAGCTCTCCAAGTTCTCCAGAAATTAGCTCATTTCCCATACTGTGCTGTTTCTTTAAAAGTAAATATGATATTGCCACCTTCTTTTTTGACTACCTGGGCTCAAGCTGTGGTTCCTTATTGATATTGAGTTTGAAGTTTCATTTTTATTTTAATACCCACAGTCCTCATGATTGGTCTCTTTCTTCTGCTTATCTCTTACCACATCCCCACCTTAATCCTTTGCCTTAGCCACACAAATGAAGTTCTCTAAATATGCTATATTGCTCCATGCTTCATGCTCTTACATGGCAATTGTCATCTATCATTTGTGTTCCCTGTCCATGAGTCATCCTCTGCTAGTTCTAGCTAACTCTTGGTTTCCTTAAAAATCAGATTTAATATCAGCTCTTCTTAAAAGTCTCCTCCCAACTACTTAGTCTAATTTAATTACCACTGTGTTACTTGTTGTTAGGTGCTATCCAGTCATGTCCTACTCATAGCAACCCTCATAGAATTTTCAATGGCTGATTGTTTGTGGGATTGCCTCGGGAGTGAATTGACATGTCCTTCTCCCATTTTTGCTGTGCTGGGAATCAAACTTGGAACCTCAGAGACTGCAGAGCAGCACTCTACCAACTGAGCTAAGTCCCAGCCCACCACTGTGCTTAGCAGAGTATAATAAGTATGGCACACTACAATAAACAATAAAATTCATCATATCTTTCTTCAAAGAAGTGAACTGGAATTTGTCATATTAGTTACTTATAAAACTTGAACTGAGATGCAGTTCTTTCTACATATGCTTTAGAACTTTCTTAATTTTTAAAAGTAGGTTTGCCGGAGTGCTATATATCTCACTGTGAGTGGTTTCATGAATAAATATTTAAATGAGTGTACATGTGAATGTAAGAATAAACATGTAAAAGGTCATCATTTTGTATACTTAAGTTTGTGCATTTGATTGTTTTTTTATGAATAGGCTGGAGGTGTAGCACAGTAGTAAAGCACATGCTTTACATGCACAAGGCCCTGGATTCAATAGTCAGCACCACACACATATATACACTCACACAGAGTAAATAAAAGTAGTTGGCCTTCTCTTCTTAACTGTAAAATTTATTTTTACACTATTTTGTACATGTTCTTTTTATTCTGTGGTAGGTTTTGTAGAGAAAAGTAAAAAAAAATAAAAAAGTGTTGTTTATTAAAGAGTTTGCAACCTCGTAGGACAAAATAAGCCATATATTTCACATATATTTGAACAGTTTTCTTATTATAATTATCTAATTTTTATCGTTGTTGTGGTTAGGTGCTTTCTAGTTGGGTACAACTCCTAATAATCATGTGTATAATGGAATGAAACATTCCCTAATACTGCCATGCCCAGCACTATGTCAGTGCTTCTCTGCTATTCATAGGGTTTTCAAAGGCTGGTTGTTTCAGGAGTAGCCTGCCAGGTCCTTCTCCCTAGCCTGCAGCACGTGGTATTCCCAGGTGGTCTCCCATCCCATCCAATGACTAACCATGCTGGCCCTGCTTAGCTTTTAAGATCAGGTGGGATCAGATGCCAGGGTGCTATGGCTGCCAAGACATAGGATCTAGCCTATTAAAATCCCTTTGAAAGCCTGACATCGTGGGAAACACCTGTAACCCTAGCACTCAAGAGGCTGAGGCAAGAGGATCAGGATTTCAAGACCAGTCTGGACTACATAGCAAGATCCTGTCTCAAAAAGTCAAAATAAATAAATACATACATACATACATACATACATACATACATACATAAACAAAACTTTTTGAGTTGGTTTCCCAGTCAGGTTATTCAACACAAGTGATCCTCTTTTCTAACTTTTTATTGGTGGATGATATTATTTATTTATTTATTTATTTATTTATTTATTTATTTTGTGAAATAGAGGGGCTAAATCCAGGACCTCATGCATATTTTTGCATGTGCTCTTCCACTGAGCTGCACCAAGCCCCCTTTCTATTATTTTTCTCTTGAGACAGGTCTCACTATATCATGCAGGCTGCCTCTGGCCTGGAACCTGTGATCCTCCTGCCTCCACCTCCAGATTCCCTGGGATTATAAGCTTGTACCACTGTACCTAGCTGGTTAATGATTTCTGTTGGTTGGTACATCTTTGTTTTAAATTTAAAATACAGTTCTTCCAAGTACTTGCTATAGGAATCTGTAAAATGTCAATCAAAATGCTTTCTTATATCATCAGGATGTAATTAACTTTGTTGGATATAATTTTAAGAATAGTTTAAGCTTATTTCCATGTTTGTAATCTCCTAGAGAGAAGAAACTATGTGTTTTACTTTATTATATGTGAAAACATCCTGTTGTGTATATAAAGTGACATCATTTTTTCTCTCAAAAGCTAAAAGGCTTGTTGTTGTTAGGTACTGTTGAGTTGGGTCCAACTCATAATGACCCTATGTACAACAAAATGAAACGCCACTAGACATTGTTCCGTTCATACAATTTTTTTATGTTTGAGCCCAATGGTGCGGTCATTATGTTTCTTCTCATTTTGAGTCATCCCACATCAGCAAATGGAGGTCCCAGGGGCACTACTCCACTCTCATCTTTAAGGTCAACTCTACTTTGAGGGGGCTGGGATTTAGCTCAGTTGGTAGAGCGCTGCACTGCAGTCTCTGAGGTCCCAAGTTCGATTCCCAGCACCGCAAAAATGGGAGAAGGACCTGGCAATCCACTCCCAAGGCAATCCCGAAACAGCCAGCCATTGAAAACCCTATGAGGGTCATTATGAGTCGGATACCGACTCGACGGCACCTAACAACAACTACAACTACTTTGAGGAGGCAACTCTTCCCCAGTCACCTTCCAATATGGTGACTCATTTTCTAGCACTATATTTGTCAGTGCTTCCCTGCTATTCATAGGGTTTTAAATGGCAAATTGTTTCAGGAGTGGGCTGCTAGGTCCTTCTCTCTAGTCTGTCTTAGTCTGAAAGCTCAACTGAAACCTGTCCACCATAGGTGGCCCTGCTGGTGTCTGAAATACCACTGGCATAGCTTTCATCATCACAGCAACACAGAAGCCCCCACAGCGCGACAAGCTGACAGACATGTTGGGGGCAAGAGTTTATTAGGAATCATTATATGCTTAAAAAATTTGTGAATAGTTACTTGAAATGTGCTGGGATTTAGCTCAGTTGACAGAGTGCTGCTCTGTGCAATCTGAGGACCTGTATTTAATCCCCAGCTCCACAAAAAGTGGGAGAAGGACCTGGCAACCCACTTATAAAACAGTTCCCCTAAAACAATCAGTCATTGAAAACCCTATGAATAGCAGAGAAGCACTCACATAGTGCCAGGCAGGCATGGCATTGTGTTGGAGAGTGTTTCATTCTGTTATACATAGGGTTTCTATGTCTTGGACTGGACTTGAAGGCACCTAATAACTAACAACAACATGAAATGCAATGACACTGGTTTTTTGTTTTTGTTTTGTTTTAATTTCAAGATTCCATGTGACTTTCTACTTTGATGAAATACTGCTTTAATTGTACAAAGAAAAACCTGAGATTTGAATTATTAAGATTAATAATTGAATAATTAAGATTATAATATCCCAATGAAGCAAAATTTTCAAAATTTTATCTAACAAAATGAAATCTGAGCTATTTTCAAGACTACTGAAATAATATATTTTCCTTTCATCCTTATAGCTGAAATCCTATTTGTCCTGAAGGATACTGAAAAAATAAATATAATATGTACAATAATATGGACTTCTTTCTAATATTTAAAAGTTGTTATTCTTTTTAATAGTAGCCAAGAATATCTACTAATGTAAAAGTTTGCTATCATACAGGATCTAGCACATAAAAGACACTCATGAAATGTTTTAGTTGATCTGAAATTTTAAGCTAATCAAATGAGAGCAAATGAAAAATGAACACTAACAAAAAATAGCTGGCACACAGCCCAAAGTAGTAGAAACACAATAAAACAGACCATCCTTCCCTCTTTTCTCCAACTCTCAACCCTGAATGTTTCTGTTCTTTGTAATTTTGTTGCAAGAATATCCTCTTGAGTTCCTTTATTTAAAACCCCGGGTTTGTTGGTTCTTGGGCTAAAGTGTGGTGGTGGTGGTTAGGTGCCCTCGAGTCAGTATCTGACTCATAGCGACCCTCATAGGGTTTTCAATGGCTGTTTCGGGATTGCCTTGGGAGTGGATTGCCAGGCCATTCTCCCATTTTTGCGGTGTTGGGAATTGAACTCTGGACCTCAGAGACTGCAGCGTAGCGCTCTACCAGCTGAGCTAAATCCCAGCCCCAGGCTAAAGTGTAAGTGAGTATAATTGAATGTTTATGGATTAAAAGCTAGTGAGAAAAATAATGAAATTAACCAAGTTGTGTCATGTCCTGCACTTGGTCATTTTTCTCACTATGCTCTAAGGTTTGCTAAAACCTTTGTTTCGGTGCACTTTCACTTGAGTGTTGCAAGAGGAAATGAAACTTGGTATGTGGATGGAGAGTCTGCCTCAGCCTTATGTTCTTTCTCTAGCACATTGTTTTTTTCTTTCAGGGTTCACTTAATCCCAGTATAAACTTAGCTACAATTATAATGACCCGATTCACCTTGTGCAATTAACTAGATAATTGCATGAATGTGAACATTACTTTGGCCAGCTTTCCCCCCATTTAATTCAGTAGGGGACATCCTCTTCAACTGCAATGTATTCTTTTGGGATGTGATTATGATGTCTCTTGGACCTGGCCTGAGTACAAGAATTCAAGCTGGTTTTCCAAGGTGGAGACCATGCAGATATCCCAGCTGGATTCACTGTAATCCAATTGTAAAGATCATGCTATTGACTACTTTGTATGGCGTAATCTATTACGATTTTAATTTACACACCAATATTGAAAGCTAAAATCTGTCTTCTCTGTTCAGTTTCCGGTTTAGCAGGCCTGATTGTTGACATACTTACTGAGTGCTGACTGATAGGCCTATAACATTGACAGGTCCTATTGTGCTATTAATGAGCTAAGGTAATTGTTCTTGGTATGATGAGGTTGCAGCAAATTAGAAGATAGGCTCCAGAATGGAAGAAGGACCAGCATTGTTAATTTAGAGACCAAAACACACTGTTTCTTTCCAAGGTGAAAGAAACTTGTAGCAATGGTTTGAACTTCTAGAGCACTGGCATTAGAAAATGAAGATGTATAGATGTTCTGTATCTTGACTGAGTGGAAGTAAATAAAAGTGCATGTCACTTTCCATATTTCTTCAGTGTGGCTTATTAAACCTTCTGAAACAGACCACCAATTTTGATAGCACAGTATCCTTCAGGGGGAAATGTGCTTTCATGAATTAGAGGATTCTTTTAAATTCATTGAGGACAAATTAGATCCCTTCATAAATCATTCACGATCCAACTCATCTTCCTGTTTACTTTTTGTTTTGTTTTGTTTTGTTTTTGTGGTACTTCAGGGTTGAACCCCAGGGCCTCAAGTATACTTTGCAGGCCTTCCCCCACTGAGCTGCATCCCCATCCCCCTTTTTAAATTTTTTTTTTTATCTTGAGACAAGATCTTAGTAAGTTACGGAGGCTGCCTCTGGCATCAAATTTGGGATCTTCTGCCTCCACCTCCCAAGTTGCTGGGAATTACAGGCATGAGCCACCATGCCCCGCTTCATCTTCCTCTTTAAACAATGAAATATTCATCAGAGTGAGTAGGATGGAGGATGATGTGTGAAATGAACCAGTATCACTACATGGATTCCATTACCTAATTGGGGAGGGATACGTATTAATGAACCAACTGAGCTATATAGTTGTATTTGATCTTCTAGCTTAAAGTAGTGGCAGTTTCTTCCTTTGGTTAATTCCTGGGTTACTTTACTTTCACCTGTTTTGCTTCTTAGCCCTTGTATCACCTTTTTTCTTAGATTCTGAACAGTGGGAATGAGCTTTATCTTACTGACAGGGAGATAAAGAACAAAATATTTGAAGAAGGAAAATTTAGGGATGTAGTTTACGGGCTGATAATGTATATGTCTAGGACTAGACTATAGGTTGTCAAGATTTTCTTCCTGCTATATCCCTAAGTCACTGCTGACTGGCAGTATGTTGAAGGACCTGAGATAAACACCTGAATCTGTCAAATCTTAAGTGGTGGTTCTTAATAGGGGGACTTACTCTATTTAGCCTTTTTGTTTCCAGTCATTTCAGCCCTCTTCCAAGAGTTTACAGAATTTGTCCACTGGAGGGCTCCTATATTTTTCTGTTAATGCAAAATGTGGAAAAGAAAGAATGAATTCTTAACAGTTGAATGTGGGAAATTAAAAATTTGGCCCAAATGAATTCTCCTGTTCCTCCATAGAAAAGCATTTATGAAGCTTAAACTTACTTAGCATGTGTTTTTACTCCTCCAATCAAAGGATAGTATCAATCATTTTCTTCATACACTTTGGCTGAAATTTTTTCCATAATTAAAGTTCCTGCTAAAATGACTTCCTTAATGTGATATTAGATATGACTAGTGCACTGCACAGCAAAGCCATAGAAAAGTATTTACATAATCAACATTGTAAAGATAATACCCCAGATACTTTCAGATCACATGAGTGCTCTACAGAAAACAATGCCTTTCCATCTCTGCCTTGAAAGAGACCTAAAGAAACCATGATGGTCTCAGCTTATCATAAAAGTTGATACTTTGGTAATTTTGTTGAAGAATGATTTATTGGATTGGAAAAAAATAAAAAATAAATGTGGTATCAAATAGCTTGTCCTCTTTATGCTAAAAACAAATCCCCATCATAACTGGATGCCTTGAAAAATCCAGATTTTCTGTAGTTTTAAAGCACATGCAGTTTTATACCATACAGTCATTTGAAACATAATCTAATGCCCAACATTTTGTATATGTTGGAAAACTGAGGACCAAGGTACAAGTCACAGTGGGAGTTGTGCCTAACTCAAGGAGCTAGCCCATTCCCCAAGACAGTCCTGAATGATTAGTTGCCTTTTTAAAGCATTCATGTTTCATATCAAAAATATCAGGTGAAATGGAACTCAGATGACATAGGACCCCCTTTAAGAACACCTTCACATGAATTGGAAACGGGATGTGCAAAGCCAAGCAGAGGCGACTGAGTGAGTACACGAGCTTTCTTTGGCTCACAGAAGGACTTGGACAGCCAGATGTATTAATGCTCTGTGGGCATATATGCATGAAAAGCCTTATGTAAGTGTCAGGTGTCAGGCCGGTGATGATGGTGTATTAAAAATTACCCAATAGGTGGTAACACAAATCCAGGCTCCTCGTAAAATAAGCTTACATGGTTTTTTTTGGTAGGGACCAACACTAGGCTGGAGAGTTAATGAGCTCCAGAGTTGTTTATTGGTTACTGCTTAGGAGCCTGATGAAGTAGTTCAGTTATGCTGAGATGCTGCTAGGGTGGTGCTGGAAACCCACCCACCGTGGTGCCCATATCCTCCCACAGTGTGGTAGATATTTCTATGTGATAGACGTGTACCTTATTGTTGTTTGTTTGCTTGCTTGCTTAGAGGATCCACTGCATGGAAACTATAGTGGGGTTTATTTGTGCTTTAATTTCCTTATTGTATTTTACTGGTAAGGGAAGAGAGGGAATGTTTTGGGTCAGTTGAATAGCATTAGGTCAGAGGCAGATGGGAAAAGATGGTCTTTGCTAAGGGTCCCAGCCAGCATGCAGAAGGTTGTGCTGGGAGGGTGAAAAATAAGCAAACTTAGTAAATGCAGGGAGAGGAAACAACATTTCCTCCAGACAATTCTCAGAACTGTTCCGAAGCTGTTTACTTCCTATTTTGATACCTAGAGTAACAAGAAGCATGGTCTCTGGACCGGCTTTCCATTGGCCTTGTCCTGAGCTTGTTTATCTACTCTTTCTGTCAGGAAGTAATTGTGATAAGGCCCTCGGCATTTCTATGAAAGATTTTATTTTTTTCCATTTTCTATCTGGCTTTTGATTGATTGTGTTGTGCACAGGGAGTTCTTATTCTTGAACTGATTTATTAACAAGGTTCAAAGAACTCCCACCATTTACAGGACTTTTTTTCCTTTTGCTTCAAGAGAAAGACATTATTGGCACCTTTAACTTAGGGCATTTTCCAGGCTTCCAGTTCAGTAACTGATGAGGATGGCATGGCTTTGTGTCAAGGGATCAATGCTCCCACATCTAGATGTATTATATATGGGTATACTTGACATCTAATTTATTATCTTGAGGTGGATTTGTTTTTCCCTGCTAGGAAAATAGAAGGCAAAAGGATTCTTAAAGAACACACTGGTTTGGAGAAGTTATTTTAAGCCTCCAGGGCTTATTCAAAGGGTTTCTATTATTTTATTATACTTTAGGGGTACCCCTTCTTTTCTTCACCCTGAAACCACTTCCCCTTCTACAGTACTCCCTTTGCAATGGCCCTGAGCTATACCATGTTTATTTTGAGTCATTGGTTTGGTACTGGATTGGGTCTGCATTTGGACTCTGCCTGCTTTGGATCAGGAATTTGATTTGCTTGGCTCCACTTCAAATATTGTCAACACCCTGTGCATTTAGGTAGTTATTATTTCTATAAAAATATGAAATAATAACCACAACTTTATGAGCTGCAAACAGCTTTTCTCACCACAGTTACCTCTTTGTGGACAACAGCAACTTTAATGTAAGAGACAACCAATATTAAACATCTTTTATTATCTCCATGTCTGTAGCCACAGCACCCTGGCATCCAATCCCACCTGGTCTTGGAAGCTAAGCAAGGTAGACCTGGTTAGTCCTTGAATAGGAAACCACTTGGGAATACCAGGTGCTGCAGGGTAGTTAGAAGGACCTGGCAACCCATTCCCAAAACAATCTGCCATTGAAAACCCTGTGAATAGCAGAGAGGCACTGACAATAGTGTCGGGCATGGCACATTGTCGGGAATATTTAGTCTGTTGTACATAATATTTAGTCTGTTGCTATGTGTCGGACCTGACTTGATGGCACCTAACAACATTATCTCCATGCTATGTTCACTAAAACTGACATAATGAGAAGTGGGAAGCATTTTATTTCTCTGTGTTTTGTGACAACATAGACCCAATGAATGTTTTCAAAATCAAAGTAAAATGGGTACACATTCTTCCCTGGAGTGAAAATACTTAGAAAGTTCATGCTGTGTGGCAGTGATATCGTTTGCCATGCTTTTTTTACCTTCTATACCTTGACCAATAATGGGGGAAACAGAGCTGGGTGCAGTGATTCATACCTATAATCCCAGCACCTCAGGAGACTGAGGCAGGAGCACAAGCTTGAGACCAGAGGCAGAGTGCATAACTCCATGAGACCCTGTATCAAAATAAAGAGTAAAAAAGGGGGAGGGGCCTCAGGGTGCAGCTCAGTGGTATAGTGCTTGCAAAGCATGCAAGTGTGAAGCCTTGGATTCAACCCTCCAGTACTGCAAAATAAAACAAAAAGACAGGGGTAGGGGGGAACCAAGAGAATAGAAAACTGATGAGATTAGTTTCTTAAAAGGCAAAAGTGTGCCAGGTGAGGTGGTGCACACCTGTAACCCTCCCTACTCCAGAGGCTAAGGCAGGAAAATTGGAAATTTGAGGCCAGAGACAGCCTGCCAACTTGGTAAGAACTATCTTGGGGGGAAAAAAGAGAAGAAAGAAAGTGAGAGAAAGAGAATGAGAAAGAGAGAGAGGGAGAGAGAGAGAGAGAGTTGGAGATGCAACTCAGTGGTAGAATTCTTGCCTAGCATATTGGCATACAAAAAACCCTGAGTTCAATCCCCAGCACTGAAAGGAAAAATAAAAAGGGAAATGTGTGACATTCTTGCTTCCCAGAGCTACTTTCATTTCTGGGAAATACCTTTTCAAATTCTGAGGAGTCATTGGATAAAGCAGGTGGATAAAGCACTTGATTAAATAAACAGACAAATTTGGCATGAGGGGTAGTTATACAAGGGCAGTGTGGTGACAGCTAGGGAGATCCATTTATGAAGTCCCTTATTCAATGGCCCAATGCCCTGTTGAGGCCACCAATCTTAGTCTAAAACATCACTTTTATTAAATTCCTACTGTCTGTAATAAAGTGGTGCATAATATTAAGCTTTTCAGACACAAATTTTTTAAAATTATTGGATTATTCTCTGTTAATGGGGGTTAAGTGTCTTTTATTAAATAGTTTTGAGAGTAATCATATATTTTAAATATTTATTTAACAATTGAGGAAAAAAATATGGTACCCTGGGGCTTCCCCATGGTATGTTGAAATGTAAAATATAATACTATAATGATATAATATTTTGAGATGTACTATATGTATCATGGGCTGGGATTTAGCTCAGTTGGTAGAGCACTGCTCTGCAGTCTCTGAAGTCCCAAGTTTGATTCCCAGAACTGCAAAAATAGGAGAAGGATGTGGCAAATCCACTCCAGAGACAATCCTGAAACAGTCAACCATTGAAAACCCCACGGCACCTAATAGCAACATATGTATCATATTACAATATATAGGAAAGGTGAGGCTGAGGAAGCAGCATTGAACAGTAAAACCAAGAGATCTGGGTTCTATTGCAGTTCTGGTTCAAATCTGCTGGTGTAACTTCTCTGGGCTTCAGTTTCCTCATTTGTAAAATGAAAAAGCTGGTCTAGGTCAGTGTTTCTAGTCAGTATCTATTTGCTATGTGCATCAGACTCAGAAGTGAAGATTGAGTGTTAAAATGCAGATTCCTGGGGCCATCTTGCCTTTTCTGAATCATCACTGTATTGTGGAGTCCTAGCATTTGCATTTGTAACACTGTCCACCTCTAGGTGATTGTAATATGAGCAAAAATTTGAAGAATCTACCAGCAGACTAAATACCACTCTAAGATTCCTTTCTACTCTCAGTCTTCTAGTCTTTAGCTTAGTGCTTCATCACAAGTGGAAGCTCTTCCTCTTCAGTGTGAGTGGATAGAGGCTATGAAAGGGTATTTTCCCAGCTAAACTCTTTTGGAGACCAAATGTTTTAGAACTTTGTTATCTTTAGTTCTACATCACAGAAATAAATTAAAACAGTGTCCTTGGGTTTGGGCGGGGGGGAGTTTCACAAGGTTCTGAAAACATGAATGTCCTTGTACTACATTCCCTCATAGTCACCTTCAAAATAATCCCTTGAAGGTCTTTGCTTCCCCTTTGTGGGCAGGAGTCTAGTCTTTGCTGGGACTTGTGCACCTAGGTGATTCAGCTTTTTGAAAGGCTTTACTTCAGTGCTGGTGAGGATTCAGTTCTTCCTTGTGTCCTTCAGACTAAATATTTGAGTTATAAGCCACATAAAATGATTTGGTAAGGATTGCAGCTAGGGAAAGACAGTTCGCAATCTGACACCTCATAAAGCCTTATTTTAGAGGTGGGGAGTTTGATATATATATATACATACACATACACATATATCAAATATATATACCAAATTTATATATATATATACATATATATATATACACACATATATGTATGTATTAAATTTATATTTTTTTCAGCCTTATGCCAGCATCTGGATGTGGGTTTTTCTCATTCTGGCTGACAAAACAAAATGAAGTTCAATTAATTTCTCCCCTAAAAACAGTTTATGATCTTTGCCTCGTTTTCTTTGGACTCTATTGGTCTAGCTAGGATCATTGCAAAATCAACGCACCTGGAGGAGTTTGGGTACAGCCAGATTAATTTGAACTTTTGGTTTCCTTTCTGCAGCATTTACAGAAGTTGTTCCCAGATAGGTACAGTTTGCTCCCTATGGGATTTTTGTCAAACAATGGAGGCATTTTTGCTTGTCACGACCAGTGCAGTGCTATTGGCTTCTAGTGAGGTGAGGCCATGGATGTCTTCTCTACTGTGCCATATGTTTCATGATAGAACTTTCAATGAGGCAGTGTCTGTCATTTTTTTATTTTTAATAAAATATTTCATTAATATTGAACTGGTGGGTGGAAGATTTGTTGTTGTGTTGTTGTAAGAACTGTTAAGCCTTATTCCCTTATCTACTAAATAAGGATAAGAAATATTTCCTATATACCTCATATATAGGTTATAAGAATGAAATTGATATGTAAAATTTAAAGCCATTATAGTAGTGAACATTGGAAGCTATTCTGCATATTAGAAAGGAAATTGGAGACATTTACTTTAATTCCAGCCCCCAATTATTTAGGGACAGAAATATGCATGTATATTTTAGTTCTCCAACATTCATTTCCCTGTGATAAATATGCTGATTGCATTAGATGGTCTTCTTTGTTCTTCCTAGCTCTAAAAAATTTCATTTGCTATATATTCTGCCTCATTGTTCCAGACTATTAGTAAGAGTGACCAATAAAAAAGTAGAAATAAAACTAGAGAAAATGTGAATAGAAGTTCTCTAGAGAAAAGAAAATTTGGAATATTTGACATATAGACAGTTAAAGAATGGGTTTCACTTCTATAGGGTTACCAAGAGCATAATGAAGACCATTGGGTAGATACTATAGGAGTTAGCTGTAAATACAATGAGTGGAAAAGCCTTTTGAATAAACTAGTTCAGTAATGAAGAGGAAGATATTGCCTTTCTTGGCAGTGACTTCCTCATCCTTATAATTGTTCAAGAAGATACACACACACACACACACACACACACACATAAAGGAATACCATAAAGAAAATTCCTAGCCAGGCATGGTGGTGCACACCTATAATCTCATCTACTCAGGAGGCTGAGGCAGGAGGATTGAAAATTTGAGGCCAGATGCAGTTTATGCAACTTACCAACACCATGTCTCAAAATAAGTAAATGAATAAATAAAAAAGGCTGGTGTGCAGCTCAGTGTTAAGTGGTAGCATACTTGTCCAGCATTGTGAAGTCCTGGATTCAACCTTCCAGTACCAAAACAAGAAGAAAGAAAAGAAAAAAAGGAAGGAAGGATGGAAGGAAAGAAGGAAGGAAGGAAGGGGAAAGATGGGGGAGGGGGAGGAATGGAGAAAAAATAGTTCCTGTAATGATATGAAGTTGGATGTTGCAGTCCCATGCTTTAATAAAGTAATGGTTGGGCCAGGCATGGTGGTGCACACCTGTAATCCCAGCAACTCGGGAGGCAGAGACAGGAGGATTGCAAGTTCAAGACCAGAGGCAGTCTGTGTAATTTAATGAGATCCTGTCTTATTATAGCTCAGTGGTACAGCACTTGCAAAGAATGCAAGCGTGTGGCCCTGGGTTCAACCCCCAGTACTGCAAAAAATAAAAATAATAAAAATTCAAGTAATGGTTACATAACTCATAAGAATAAATTGGTTGTTCAAGAGTATTATAGAGTTATAATCATTTTAAAGAAAAGATTATGGCAATAGGAAAAGAGAAGACAAAAAACATTATTATGTAAGCAAGATGCTGTCATGTAGACTTTACTGCTTGCAGGAAAATAAAGAGTAGAACAGGATTTAGATTTCAGCAAGAACTACTTTTTGTTGTTTAAGCTTACAGAAAAACATCAATTATAAAAATAATCAACCCCTACATCAAGGGACTACCACTTCATTCCATAAGTGTTAAATTAACTCCAACTATATACCAACATTGTGCTGGGATCAAATAGAGACTGGATTTTTAAAAGGCATGCCAATGGGGAGGTGAATATGAGCAATGTACAATGAAATGCATGTATGGAAATGTGGTAATGAGACCCATTAAGTTGTGCACTTAAAATTACTAATAAAATAAGATTGCTGGGGGAAAAAGACATGCCAGTCTTAGAGAGAAAAATATTCAGGACAAAGCAATGTTGTTTTTATTATTAACACATTCTGGAGGGAGAAGCCCTTATACAAATTATGAAACAGGCCAAGTTTGCTTTGATACGACTTCACCCTCCACTCTTCTTTTACTCCTTTCCTTGCTTCCTTTCAGCAACTCTTCCTTATTCATTTGACAAATAATTATCTAATATCTACTAAGTGCAGGTATTATTCAAGTTTATAGGAAGACATCAATGAACAAGAGACAATGTGACCAGTGCCTTGTATGTGCATTTTGTTTTTAATTAGCGAGGTGTGAATGAGTCTGACTCAACAGAGGTCCATCCCCCACCTACCCCGTGAAGTGCACATCAATACGCTGCCCCCACTGGTTCTCACAATAATTGGTTTCTCAGGGTGGAGAGTGTGTTGAATGTGACCAAGGCATCAGCACTTAATATGCTAGCAGCAGTCATATATCTGCTTTTAACAATCAAATAGGAGCTTGATGCACTTTGTAAATACACGGTGTTATGTGCTGGATTATGTCCTCTCAGAATTCATGTTGAAGTCCTAACTCTCTAGCATCTCAGCTTGTGACTCGATGTGGAAACAGGGCATGCACTGAGGTTGTTGTTGTTGTCAGGTGCCGTCGAGTTGAGTCCGACTCATAGCGACCCTATGTACAGCAGATTGAAACACTTGCCGATTCTGTGCCAGGCAAACGATCTTATTTATGTTTAAACCCATTGTTGCAGACACTGTGTCAATCCATCTGGTGGAGGGTTTTCCTCTTTTGTGTTGACCTGCCACTCTCCCAAACATGATGTCCTTCTCCAGGGATTGATCTCTCCTGACTACACGTCTGAAATATGTAAGACGCAGTTTGGCCATTTTTGCTTCCAGAGAGCATTCTGGTAACACTTCTTCTAGGACAGATTTGTTGGTTCTTTTGACAGTCCATGGTATATTCAATAGACGTCTCCAGCACCACAATTCAAAAGCATCAATTCTTTTTCTGTCTCTCTTGTTCAATGTCCAGCTTTCACAACCATATGATGCCACTGAAAATACCATGGCATGAGTCAGACGCACCTTCGTCTTCAATGTGACATCTTTGCTTTTCAATACTCTAAAGAGATCGACTTAGGTAAAATGAAGTCCCATGGAGAGACTCTAATCCAGTGTGAATGGTGTCCTTATCAGAAGAGAGACACCGAGGATGTGAGTGCACAGAGGAAAGACCATAGGAGGAGGAAGAGAGAGGACATCTGCAAGCCAAGGAGAGCTCAGGCCTCAGGAAAAACAAAACAAAACAAAAACCAGAACTGGTCCTTCTAACACTTTGATCCTGGACTTTTAGTCTCCAAGCTAGGAAAAAAATAAATTTCTGCTGTTGAAGCAAACTAATACATATAGTAAAGGTCATGTCGTAGTAACACATGATTCAAAATCTCTCATCACATAGATACCCAAGGCTAGGGTGCCCCATACCTTCTTTCCCTCACCTCAGTGGTTTCAGTCCCTCAAGGGGCTGCCCTTGAATTTAAGCCCCCGCACCAGTGACTCCCTGAGCAGGACAGCAGCAAGTAAAGAAGGAATATTGATTATTATTACCTTTAGCTTTCTGTTTAGAGACATCTTGCTGAGCTGTGCACAAAAGAGAGATCTGGTACGTCCCTGTAAGAGCATTTCAGCCTTTGGAATGTAAAATATGCTCCTGAATCTAATTAGAAATGGTGTCAAAGTAGAGAATTTCCTTCCCCAAATTGACTGTGGGAGTTTGGTATACTTATGTGAGTGAACCAGGTCAGCTGACAGGACCAGCCAGCCTACAGGTTCAAACTGTGGTTTATACTTTAGAAAGGAGGCAAAGTACCTTTAAAAATGCCAAGGTCTTGTAAATACTATCTCTTCCTGGCTCTTATTGGCTGACAGTACTGTGTGTCTGCAATGATTTATACAAAACATGTCTGCAGCTTGGACAACTTGTGTGACTCCTTTCTTTCCCCATCCGTGAACGCTGTGGGGACTAGATGACAGAACCCACTCACCACTGTGTCCACATGAAGGACTTCATTACCTGTTGATTCAAGGTGAAGAAGAGCGAATACTTTTTCTTTTGAAGTAAGTACTTTAGGAGCAGGAGAAAGAGCTGCAGAAAGAAGTATTTTCCAGGAACGTTATCATAGGCCAAATGTTACTGAGAATGTAGCATGAGGAAGAAAAGTTTGAGCAGATCAGGAGAGGGCTGGTTTCAACTCCAACTTCTAGCACACAATGATTGGACAGCTCACAATGACTGGATGGATGCACTGTCTCTGCTGAAGAAATCCAGCCTGTGGACAATACTAATGGTAAATTTGATAAAGCACGTATTCCAAGTTGGACATTAAATGCTTTACATTTGTTGTAAGTTAATCTTCCCAACAAATCTTTGACGCTTATTGATGTAGATCTCTAAAATGACTCCCAAGATTCTTACCCATTCTGCCACTTAATTGTGAAGAGGACTTATAAATATGAAGGCCATCACTTTGTCTCTATAAGATGATAGACTTTTGTGGATGTAATTAAGGTTGTCAGTTATCTCTGAGTGAATCAAAAGAGATATCATTCTATATGGGCCTTAATTAATCAGGTAAGCTATTGAAAGAGGCTTCCTATCTTGAAAGAAGAGACTCAAACTATCAGAGAGAATCTCCTGCTGGCTTGGTGTAGGAGACTGCTGTGGTGTGAAGAGGGCCACCACGCAGGGAACAGTCAGTAGCCTCTAGGAGTTGAAAATGGAATATTCATTTGCAACTGAGAAGAAAGCAAGAAACACAGTCATGAGGTTATGAGGGAATGACCTGAAGGAGCTTAGGAGATCTTTGTCTAGTCAAGCCTCCAGATGGGGCTGCACTTGGCCAACACCTTGATTTCAGCCTGTGAAACTCCCCAAAGCACTAAAATGTGACTGACTCCTGACCCATGGAAACTGTGAGATAATGCCTTCATGTTGTTTTAAGCCACAACATTGATTTCTACAACACTGTTAAATTTTATGCAGTAAAAAGCATTAATACACTGGTGTTATCATTACCTCTGTTTTACAATAGAGAAACTGAGATATAAGAAATAGTCTAACTTGCCTTGTGTTATATAGTTAACAAGTGGTGGAACTTAAATTTGAACCTAGTTTCTTGCTCCAAAATGTTTGTATTTAACCATTGCATTGGACATAGCTCCTGCCACTGCCTTTCCTTTGTTCCTTCTCCTTGCAAGTTGCCATGGTTAGACTAGACATTGGACCCATCCTTCTGGTACAATTGGTCTGAAAATCCAGTTGTAAGCATTAACTCTAGGCTTCTGGCCTCTAGCCAGTTCCCCACTCTGTAGCAACTCCCTTTTTTCATAGAAGAGAAACCCTAGGCTTCATTCCCAGAGGTTTTTTTAACACTTCTCTGAAAAAAGAATTTAAAAAAGCCTACAGTTTTTGAATTATAGCTCTGTGGTTAAGGAAAAATGACATTTACTAGGGAAGCAACTTGTTATGGTCTTAGGTACTTTGCCAACTGCAGTGAAAAGGGGGCTTTTAAATGTCATTTATACATTAAGAAAGATTTAAAGAGACACTAAAGAATATACCTAGCTGGCATTGCCAAAATCTATAGGCCTTATATCCACAAGTCCTGGGATAAACTTTAATTTGTTCTTTTTATGAGTGAACCAAGTATGTTCTGCCCCCAGTCTGAACCAATATGTTTAAAAGTCACACTTCATTTAAAGGGGTTCATTGAAACATGCCACATCTACAGAGATATAAAGCAGAGATCTGAAGAGGAGGCAGAGGACTCCATTGCCTTGAGTCTTTTTGTGAGGGACAGGAAATTAGTAAAAAAAAAAGGAGGTAACATTCTATTACATAAGAGGACTTAACCTAAATGAATTTCTTAAAATTTCTGGAAACCCAAACAGAATTTCATCTAATTTAAATAAAAGATGGCTGAGGCCCAGGTAGTAATAATGATCCAGATATCAGATGACAGCCAGGTGAGTAATCCAAATCTACTCAGCAAGGCTATTGAGTTAAGCCAAGTCTCCACTATGGCCAGTTTGTAGAAGGAAGGTTGGAGGATGATTATTAATTCTTCAGGATAATACTGGCAGTGATACAATTGCAATGTATTTTGGCCCCTGCCAATTAATTTCACCCATGGCCAGGGATACGTTATTTCATTTTTGCCATTTACTTCTTTGCCTATAAAATGCTCTTGAGAATCCCTCTTCCATTAACCTTCAAATATCCTAGACTGTGCTTTATCTCAGCTCATTTATAAACCTTACACTTGTCTTGGAATTGTGACAGAATACTGATACATCACTGAAGCTGATGGAACACACTGACACATTAAATTGAAAAGTGGTCTTTATAGGTAAAACTGACATGAGAGTCTCAGTATCACAGTACTGTATACATCAAGTTATTTTCATTACAAGTGATGAATTTGGGCCAAACCATCTAATGCATTTTAATCTTGTGACCAAGAAAAGGCATTTATAAGACATTTACCAGGAGTAAGTGTACTCTGCAAGATATTTGCTTAAAAGCACGTAGTTTTCAGAAATAGAATTTTAAAAGGTGCAAAGGTGAAGGAGTGAATATTTAATTAAAAACACTTGCAAAGAAATTTTTAAATGATGTTAAGATTTGAATATTTTTAAATCCAATTTGATTTTGTTGCATTGGTATAGAATAGGACCCACATCTTAACACTATCCCTGGTGCTCACAGTGAGCTGTCTTGAAGGTGATATCATTGACTCAGAGTTGCTGTGATGAAGTTAGGAAAAAACTTATTTAGATTGTAACTAACACAATGCCTGGCATCTGAGAGTTATTTAATTAATAGTAAACAGATTGTTTTGAGTGCCTATAGAATGATTAAATGCAGATGTAAAACTTTTAAGCTACTTATTAATGAATAACTATATGATTTTCTGTATTGGGAGTATATTTCCTTTAAAAAAACAAAACAAAACAAAAAAAAGCCTTGTGTAAGAGAACTCTTGCCATCTTTGGTCAAGGTTTTGAGGTAGCCGAATCTGTTTTAGATAGGGAGAAACTTATATAGAGGAAGTATTGGATAATTGAAGAACCTTGTGGCAGGATGAATTTGACTATACCAAAGTAACTAATCTTTAATCAAAATATATAATCACCATCGTTTCATAGGTTAAAATACGTGAGTCAGGAGTTCAGCTGGAATGATGTGTATGTTGATAGTGGTGCTTTATCATGCACTTCATAAGAAAAAGAAAAGTCAGGGACAGACCTTTATACCCAAGAGGGTTCCACATGCAGCCTGTGGCCTACACCCTGTTTCATATTCTGGTATAGTTCAAAGCAAAAGCGAAAGCCAATTACTTATCAAGATGTGAACCAAATGCCACTTCCATTCCAGGAGCTGTGATTCTGCCCTAGTTGACCAACAGGTCACAAAAGCGAATTCAGGTCTGAGTCACTATAAAATTGAATAAGATTAATTATTTAATTTGTAATTTTCACTAAGTACTCTCGACATTTCTTCTTCTTTAAATTATATTCTAATGGAAAGATTGCATTTGTTACTCCTTTGGAGCCTGCCAGGTAGTTCAACCAATAAAGGATATTTCAGGTGTTCAGGCCCATTAGCCAGAACTCACTGCCGTCTTCGTTGTTCAAGGGGGGAAAAAGAAAACAAAGGATCAATTGAACATGCCAGTTCATTAGTCAGAACCTTGGTTTAAGCAGTGGAAGGAAGTGTAGTTAGTCCAAGCGTAGAGAAAATCTATCTTAAGGAAACTGGATTGATTCTTTCAAGAAATAAAAGCCAAAATGCTCTGAGGGAAAGAGAAACAGTTGGTGAGAGTTGGCTTAGTGTTCATTTCAGTCACAAGTATTAGTACACCAGGTGCACCTGGAGCACCCAGCTGGCAGAACGGGGCTTAGTGAGCACTTGCTTTATTCAGGGACTGCCTTAGGCAAGAAGGGAAGGAAGTTTGTCTGCAACAACTCTCTGCCCCAACACCACCACCTCCTTCTGCAACCTCTTCCTCATTCCAATTTTTTTCTTTTTTTTTTTGAATTATATCCCCTTTATTTATAAACATTGGGGGGGTACAGAGTAATAGGCTTTTGCTATGTCCATTATGCAACTATTATATCACTTTTGGTTATACTTTCAACTTCATATTACACAGGACCTTTTGATTATAGTAAAAAATACCATATATATTTATGGATTATATTCCCTTCCCCCATGTATTTGTATGTTGCATCATCTATATTGAGATTATCCTCTCTTTCTTTATCCTTCCACATTATTTCCCCTCCCATTGCCTCCTTTCTCAACCGCTGCTCCCCATCCTCACCAAAATCCTCCTTTATACTCTGCTTCTATTTTCCTTTCTTGAAGAACATTGATTGATCATTTTATGTATATTTTTTCTCCCTTTAAGTTAGATTTAGCTCCCAGATATAAGTGAGAACATATGGTATTTCTCTTATGGGTCCTGAGTTCATTCACTTAAGATGATATTCTCCAGTTCCAACCATTTTGCTGCAAATGATATTATTTCATTCTTTTCTATTGTTGAGTAATATTCCATTGTGTATATACCACAATTTTTATCTATTCTATTGATAGACATCTTTGTTGGTTCCATATCCTTGCACTAGTGAAAATTGCTGTATTAATTATGAAAATGCAGGTGTCTCTATGGTGTGATGCTCTATCTTCCACTGGGTACATTCCCAAGAGTGAGATAAGCTGGGTTGTATGGCAGTTCTATTCTTAGTTTTCTGAGGTACTTCCATATTGATTTCTAAAGTGGATGAACTAATTTATAGTCCCACCAGCAGTGTAAAAGTGTTCCTTTTTCTCTGCATCCTCACCAGTG
Organism: Pedetes capensis; assembly: GCA_007922755.1. NCBI lineage: Eukaryota > Metazoa > Chordata > Mammalia > Rodentia > Pedetidae > Pedetes > Pedetes capensis. Next base: position 26,768 of record VMDO01002862.1, on the reverse strand, counting down.
TTTGTTATTGTTTTTTTGATCTTGGCCATTCTTACTGGAGTTAAATGGAATCTCAGTGCTGTTTTGATTTGGATTTCTCTAATGGCTAGGGATATTGAGCGTTGTTTTATGTTTTTATTTGCCCTTTGAACTTATTCATTTGAGAACTCTCTGTTCATTTTGTTTGCCCACTTCTGTATTGGGTTATTTGCTGTCTTGGAATTTGCTTTCTTATGTTCTTTGTATATTCTAGAAATTGCTCCTCTGTCAGATGTGTAGGATGCAAAGATTTTCTCCAGTTCAGTGGGATATCTGTTAGCTGTTGATTTTTTACTTTGCTGTGAATAAGCTTTTTAATTTCCATAAATCCCATTTGTCAATTCTTGGTTCCATTTCCTGGGCAATTGGCATCTTGTTGAGGAAATATTTTCCTATGCCTATGTGTTGGAGAGTTTTTCCTATCCTTTCTTCTAGTAGTTTTACAATTTCTGGGTTTATGTTGAGATCTCTTATCCATTTGGGTTGAATCTTGTACAAATAGAGAGAGATGGGTCTATTTTAAATTTTCTGCAAATGGATATCCAATTTTCCCAGCACAATTTGTTGAAGAGGCTATCTTTTCTCTGTTGAATGTCCTTATCCCCTTTGTCAAAAATCAGGTGGCTATAATTGCATGGATGTACCTATGGGTCTTCAATTTTGTTCCATTGGTCTTCAAGGCTATTTTTGTACCAGTTTCAAGCTGTTTTTGCCACTATAGCCCTGTAGTATAGTTGGAAATCAGGTATTGTGATCCTTCCTGCACTGTTTTTGCAATTTAAGATTATTTGGGCTGTATGCAGTCTTTTCTGTTTCCATATGAATTTTAGGATTATTTTTTCTATTTATGCAAAGTCTGCCATTGGAATTTTAATGGAGATTGCATTATATTTGCAAATTGCTTTTGGTAGTATAGCCATTTTTACAATATTGATTTTCCCAATCCATGAGCAGGGGAGGTCCTTTCATCTTCTAGTATTCTCTGCAATTTCTTCTTTAGTGTTCTGAAGTTTTCCTTATAGAGATCCTCAGGGCGTTTGATTCGATTGACTCCTAAATATTTAATTTTTTGGTGGGCTATTGTGAATGGGATTGTTGCCTTAATTTCCTTCTCTTCTTGTTCACTATGGGTGCAAAGGAAAGCTGCTGACTTTTAAATGTTAATTTGCATTGTTTTACTTTGCTGAAGGAGTTAATTACCTCTAAGTGTTTCCTAGAGGAATTTTTGGGCTCCATTAGGTAAAGGATCATATTGTCCAGAAACAAGGATAATTTGACCTCTTCTTTGCCTATCTGTATCTTTTTGCTCTCTTTCTCTTGACTGATTGCTCTAGCTAGGACTTTGGTCACAATATTGAATAAGAAAGAAGAGAGTGGACATCCTTGTCTTGCTCTTGAGTTTAGAGGGTATAGTTTCAATATTTCCCCATCTAATATGATGTTGGCTGTAGGTTTGTTATAGATACTCTTATGATGTTAAGGTGTTTCTATATTATGTCAGGAGTTTTATCCTGAAAGAATGTTGTATTTTATCAAAGGCTTTCTCAGCATCAATTCAGATGATCATGTGATTTCTATCTGCAAATCTCTTGATATGTTGAAAACACTGATTGATTTTCATAGGTTGAACCAGAGTTGCATCTGTGGAATGAAGCCCATTTGATCATGGTGCATGATTTTTTTTATGTGTTGCTGAATTTGGTTTTCCAGAATTTTACTGAGGATTTTTGCATCAATGTCCATCAGGGAAATTGTTCTATAGTTCTCTTTTTTAAAGTGTCTTTGCCTGGTTTTGGATGAGGGTGATACGGGCTTTGTAGAATGGGTTTGGAAGTGTCCTTTCATTTTCTAGTTTATGACATAGTTTGAGGAGAAAGGTATTAATTCTTCTTCTTCGAAGGTTTGATAGAATTTTCTATGAACCTGTTGGAACCTGGAATTTCCTTTGTTGAGAGATTTTTATTATTGTCTCTATTTTGGTGAATATAATGGGTCTATTTAAATGCCTATGTCCGCTGGGCTTAATTTTGATAAATCATATGTGTCAATGAACTTATCCATTTCTTCTGCATTTTCATTTTCTGGGGAGTACAACTTCTCAAAGTATCCCCTGATGACCTGGATTTCATTTGTATCAGTGATTGTGACCCCATTCTCATCTCTAATTTTATTAATTTGGATATTTTTTCTTTCTTTCTTTTGATGAGACTGTCTAGGTGTTATGTCTATTTTATTAACCTTTTTGAAGACCAAGCTCTTAGTTTCATTAATTCTTTGAATTGTCTTTTTGACTTCCAATAGGCTAATCTCCATCTTGATCTTAATAATGTCTGTCTGAGTAGTCTTTCTGGAGTTACTTTGTTCTTGGCTTCCTAATGCCTTATGATGTGTCATCAAGTTATTTAGTTGGGCCTTCCCTAGATTATTGATGAAGGCATTCACAGCAATGAACTTCCCTCTTAGAACTGCCTTTGTGATGCCCCATAAATTTTGGTAGGATATATCTTCATCCTCGTTTGATCGCAGAAATTTTTAGTTTCTCATTCCTTTGATGACCCATTGACCATTTCTGAACATTTCTGAAATTTTTCTTGCTTTTGAGTTCTAGTTTTATTCCATTGTTATCTGATAAGGTGCAGAGGATGACTTTTATTTTTTCTTATTTGTTGAGACCATTTTTTGTGGACTAAAATCTGGTCTATCATAGAAAAAATTCCAGATGGTGCTGAGAAGAATGGGTATTCCACATCTAATGGTTGGAATATTCTGTAGATGTCTGTAAGTTTCAGTTGATCTATGGTGCTATTTAAGTTCATCATTTCTCTGTTGAATTTTTGCTTTGATAACCTGTCTCTTGAAGATAATGGGGTATTGCCGGGCACAGTGTTGCATGCCTGTAATCCCAGTGGCTTGGGAGGTGGAGGCAGGAGGATCGCAAGTTGGAGACCAGAGGCAGTCTGCATAACTTAGCGACACGCTGTCTCAAAAAGTAAAACAAAAAATGGGCTGGGGATGCAGCTCAGTGGTCCAGCACTTGCAAAGCATGCAAGCACAAGGCCCTGGGTTCAACCCCCAGTACTGCAAAAAAAAAAAAAAAAAAAAAAAAAAAAAAAAAAAAAAAAAAAAAAAAAAAAAAAAAAAAAAAAAAAAAAAAAAAAAAAAAAAAAAAAAGAACAGATAAAAAAGAAAAAAAATTATTGTATTGGATCTAATGTGTTCTTTTATCCCCAATAAAATTTGTTTTATTTTATGAAGTTAAATGCAACTGTATTTGCTGAGTAAATAATAAGTATCATTAGGGGTTCCTGGTTGACTGTTCCTTTGACTAATTAGTTTGGATTGAAGTCTAAGTTGTCAAAAATGAATACCACTTTCTTTTTGATTCCCACATGTGTGGTATATTGTTTTCCACCCTTTAATTTTCAGCCTTTTATGGTCTTTATGGAGGAAATGAGTCTCTTGACTGCCATATATCTAGAGTTTATGTTTTTTAATCCAGTTGGCCAGTCTGTGCCTCATGAATGATGAGTTAAGACCATTTACATTGAGATTAATTATTGAGAGGAGCTTGTTATTCTACATCAATTTGGTATTCCTATTTTTAATTTATATTTAGTCTACTGTTTTCTTAAGTTCCCCTCATGTTTGTTATTCATTCCTTTGATCTTGTATTTGGGGTTGTCATTACCTTACCTCTCCCATATGAGGTATTTTGTTGAGGATCCCCTGCAATGCTGGCTTTGTGGCTGTGAATCATTTAAACACGTCAATATCATAGAATGTCTTGAACTCATCATCTATTTTAAAAGATAGCTTTGCTGGGCAATGTAATCTTGGTTGACAGTTGTTCTTTTTCAATATTAGAATAATGTCTGACCAAGCTTTCCTTGCCTTTAAGGTTGTTATTGAGACACTAGCTGTTATTCTGATGGATTTTCCTTTGTAAGTGAGTTAGTGTTTCTCTTGTAGCTTTTAGAATAGTTTCTTTGCTCTCTACATTTAGCATTATAATGTCTCATGGAGAGGATCTGTGCTGATCTACTCTATCTGGAGTTCTAAATGTTTCAGTTGTATTGTTCTTGTTGTTGTTAGGTGCCATCGAGTCAGTTTCCAACTCATAGCGATCCTGAATACAACAGGTGAAACACTATTGCCAGTGCTTCTCTGCTGTTCATAGGGTTTTCAATGGCAGATTGAGTTTTGGGAGTGGGTTGCCGGGTCCATCTCCCAAGCCTACAGCACCTGGTATTCCTATGTGGTCTCCCATTCAAGTACTAACCAGGCCTGACCCTGCTTAGCTTCCAAAATCTGATGGGATCGGATGCCACAGGACTATGGCTACAGGCCTTCAGTTGCATAGTATCCAGTTGTTCATTTAATATTTCTTTGAATAGATTTCTAATCCTGTCATGTTATTTTCAGCTCCTTCATGAACCCCCTGAATTTGTAGGTTGTGTTTCTTCATTTTATTGCAGAGCTCTTGAAACTCTTGATCATATTGCTTCATCTCTCTTTCTTTCTTGGCATCTGAATGGATAAGAGCCTCAACTTTTTCTTTGGTATAAGATATCCTGTTTTCAGCTTTATCTAGTCTGGATACTGAAGATTCTACTGTAATATTGAGTTGATTGACTGCTTTGCATCTTCATGATTTCTATTTGATTCTTCTTCAGCATCTCAATTTCTTTGCTGACTTTTTCTTCCCAGTTACCTTTTTGTCCAGTGAATCAATTGCTCCTGTGGTGGTGTCTTTGAGGTCTTTCAACACATTTATAAGCAGAGCTCTAAATTTTTCATCTGTCATCTCTAAGAATCTGGTTACTATGAAATTATCTGTTGAAGGCCTTTGGTCTATTGGGCCTTCCCAACCAGATTGACCTTTGATGTTTTGTGTTTTTCTGTTGAAGCTTCCCCATTGCTTGGTCTGGGTGCTAGATCTTACCTCCTCTGTGTGCAAAGAGGTTCTTTCCACCCACTCTTTTGAGGCTGGATGATGATGGGTCACTGGCACTACTTCCCTTATAACTTCCTGTCTCCCCCCTTGTAACTTCCTGTCTCAGGGTCCGGTACCTAGCTCTCACTGTAGACTCTGCAGTAAGCATTGGTCCCACCATTTCTCTGTCCCCTGCACTCCCAGTTCCCACATGCACCACAGCCTAATCTATGCTTCTTAGGTTCCCTGGTCCCATGGCAGCATTTCTGTGGGTCACTGGCATTCCTGGGCCCTACATGCTCCACTGCCTCAATTGTCTCTTTTAGGCTTCCTGGACCCAACCCACAGTTCCCTTTCTCTGCTTCACCAACACTCCTGGGCCCTAATCATACCACTGCCTGAATCGTCTCTCTTAGGACCCCCAGACCCATGGTGCCTCTTCTCTGCATTGCAGGCACTCCCAGATCCTTAATGTGCCTTAGACTTAACAGACTTAGACTTGGGGTTCCAGTGGCACCAGCCATTCCTCTCTGTCCTCTGAGCTCACTCTCCTCAGTCTCTCTCTCTCTCTCTCTCTCTCTCTCTTTCTGACTCATGGTTCCAGTGGTGCCAGATACTAGGATGGCAACAGTATCTTCCTAGAAAAACAAAAACAAAACCCTGCAGTCCTGGGGTCTGCAACCCTGCAGGGGGTCTGCACAGTGTGACCTCCTCCTATGAGAATCCTGCAGACTCTGCTTTTGTTTCCCACAGTACCTCTTGCCAGTCACACACTCTTCTGAAGGGCCCCATATATTCTCATATATTCTGAGACCTTTCTCTGTTGTTTTCCCTGGGTCAAAGATTCTGGTGAAATACACTGCCATTTCCTCCTCTTCATTTTAATCTCTACTATTTGGCCAGTTGTGCTTGTGCTAGCCTTTTACTTAAATAATTAAAGTGGCTTTCCATTCTTTTTTGTTTTGAGTAGAGAACTTAGTGAATTTCGCTATTTTCTTCCCCAGTTGATTTGTGGCTATTAACCATCCACCATCTTAATCACATACTCCCCTCACCCCAATTCCAAATTTCTTTTCTGCTCTTTTTTTCCCAAGACTTAGAGAATTGTAATTATCTGTTTTTTAATAGTTCAAAGCACTTCATGTATTTTTCTTCTGTAGTTTAAAATCCTCTAATCAAAAGAGGAAATATTTTGGTAAACTGAATTCATATTAAGATAATAGAGTCTCAGGATTTTTTTTATAAAAAATCCTCTCTAGTGATATTTGTATTAATACTTGGAAAGGACTGTGTTTAACTTAAGGGATTTTTCAGACACTCAAAAGTCAGAGTGGCAGGCATTTATGTAAAAGATTAACTGACTGAATGAAATTGTGTAGCTGATGACAATACTACTATTGACACAAACCACAACTCTTTCTCCACAGAGAGTGATACAGAGTTTATTCTGAGCCAAATATGAGTGACCAAGGCCTAGGAATGTAGATGCAGGTTACCCTAAATAACATGCTCCTCTGTGGAGATAGTATATAAATGCTTATAGTTACAGAACCAAAGAAAGTCATAAATCAATGCATTTACCAAATACATTGGTGGGAGTCTCAAGTAGGAAGGCTGCAGCAGAGTGGGGGAAATCTCTTTTATAACATTCTTGGCTTTAAGGTTGGTGGAAAAAGCTAGGGGTCTGTTAAGTTTAACAATATATTTCAAAAGTTTTGCCTAGTAGTCATAAGGATATTAGATGAGATACAGAAGTTAGTATTAAATGACTAATAAAAAAGGGACTAAAGATAACTCAAGATAATTTTCTCAATCTGCAACATTCCAACTCTCCACAATCATGAAGCTCTACTCAGTTTGTGTGATCTTCAACACAGATGGGTCTTCTTCAGAGAACTTCAGTACTGAAAGTGTTAAATTCCAAATGTGCCTATAGTCTTAAAAATATTGTTATGAAATAGGCTGAATAACAACCTCATTCTATCTTTTATTTTGGGACCTTCCCTTAGAAACTTATATTACTTATAAGACTGCATGCCCTATGGAAACAGGAACTTTTTTTTCTGGAACTGTTTGTCATATACAATACCCTAGTAACCTTCTATCATGATTTTTAATTTTTGATTTTGTTGTTCTAATAGGATTTTATATAACCTAGCATTATGCTAAAACTCAACCATATGATCTCTGAGAGTTGCATTTTTTTGAAGGGATGAAAATATACTTATATATTAAAGAGGGAAAGCTACAAAGTCTGACTTCTGTCCAAATAGAAGGCATTCTACTTTAGCCACAAGGTGTCAGGAAATGCCATAAAGCATCAGGCAATCAGCCTAACCTAAAGAAAAAAACTATCTCAGTATGATTGAAGTTTCTTTCCTAGGTTTTTCAAATAATTACAGTTAACTCTTTATTTTCCATCTAGAATATATCTTAGTAATACTTATAAGGAAAAGCATGTCAGATTTATAGACACAAAAACTGATTTTTTTTTTCTTTTGCAGTACTGGTGGTTGAATCCAGGGCCTCACACATGCTTGGCAATTACTCCAGCACTGAGCCTCAGCCCAGCCCCCTTTTTTGATTTTTTTTATTTGGAGACAAAGTCTCACTAACTTGTGCAAGCTTTCTCTGGGCTTGAACCATGATCTTCCTGCCTTCCTGAGCCTCCCAAGTCATTTGGGTTACAGTCGTGCACCATAGCACCCAGCTAAAGTTGCTCCCCTCTCCATCCTCCAGATCCATCTGGGCCATTCCACCCTTCTCTGGTCAGTTCTGTACCTGGAATCTTTTGATTATATCATCTGGGATCATTCTTTGGCTTGTGGTTTATTTTGGCAATGGGAAGCACTGGCAAGGGACTGAGGGTGACAAGAGGGAAGGGTCAGAGTATTTCATTATTAGCTTTATCCTTGTTTTGCCACACTCCTGGCCATATCTGTGTTCAGTCCCCTGGGCCACAGCTCTTGTCACACAGTGCTTTTGTCACATTAGCAGCTCTCATCAGGCTCTGAGAGCACTCTTAGTCCCTGAGTATTTTACTGTCCCTTGTTGATCCCCTCACTCTTGCCTTTCAATCAATTATTTTCAGTCATGCCCTTTAGATAGGCCATCTATTTCCTGCCAAGATCAAAAAGGAGACATCCAGGTTCTTGGACAAGTCAGATAATCTGTCTGACCCTTATTTCTTTCATCTATAATACTGGATAATATTTATGTCGTATGCCTTGAAGTGTTGTTAGGAGGACCAATAAAGCACTCAAATTTGTAAAATGTCATTAAAATGCAAACTATGAATAGCAAGTGACCTGCTAATGTTAACTCTCTAAGCAACTTCCCTAAGATACTTGATATGTTTCTCATATGCTGTCCCCAGGATACATTGATACAAGCTTTAGGAGAGCTATCCCAAGTTGACTAATGACACGCAGAAGCAGGGAAGGGAATCTTCTATTTCATGCATTCCAAAGCTAAATGTGTTAGTCAAGTGCTATAGCACTGTGACTGAGATACCAACCAAAACAAACTTATGGAGGGAGAGATTTATTGGAAGCTTGAATTGTGGTGCTGGAGACGTCTATTGAATATACCATGGACTGCCAAAAGAACCAACAAATCTGTCCTAGAAGAAATACAACCAGAGTGCTCCTTGGAAGCAAGAATGGCCAAACTGCATCTTACATATTTCGGACATATAGTCAGGAGAGAACAATCCCTGGAGAAGGACATCATGTTAGGAAGAGTGGCAGGTCAACGCAAAAGAGAAAAACCCTCCACCAGATGGATTGACACAGTGTCTGCAACGATGGGCTTAAACATAAATAAGGTCATTTGCCTGGCACAGAATTGGCAAGTGTTTCGATCTGCTGTACATAGGGTTGCTATGAGTCGGACTCGACTCAATGGCACCTCACAACAACAACAATGATTAGAGATTTCCATTCATTAATTCAGATCAGGCATATGGTGTGGTGGCAGGACAGACATGGTGCTGGCAGGCAGCAAGCCCTGTATCAGACAACCTCATAGCATGGGTGGATTAGGAGCAGGGGGCAACTGGAACCAGGGCTCTAGGTCAAAACCTCCAAAGGCCCACCCTGTGAGATCCACTTTCGCAAAGCTAGAATTCCACCTCCCAAACAACCCATAACCTCCACAAATAGCACCCTTAGCTGGGGACCAAACAATCAAACATATAACCTTTGGGGGGCATTTAGATCCAAACTATAACCCTATGCTCCAGCCCCAAAAGGTCATGACTATCTCATAATGTAAAATGTATTTAGTCTAACTTTAGGAATCCCCAAGTCTTAACAGTCTCAAACATGTTCAAAAGTCCCAGTCCAAAGTCTCCACTGAAACTCAAGGTAAACATAACTGTGGGCTCCTACAAAATAAAAAACAGGCTACATGCTTCCAATATACAATGACACAGAGTAAGCATTCCCATTCCAAATCAGAAGAATGTGGGCACAGAAAGGAAAGATTAGTCTCTAGCAAGACTGATAACCTACTGGACAAACAAATCCTGTAGCTTCATGTCTAGCATCTGGCACACTTGATATCATCTGGCATCTGGCACCTGCTATCATCTGGGCTTGAATAGGCTCTTGGGAAGACCCACTCCCAGGGCCTTCCCATTTGCAACATACATGTCCCTCATTGGCTGGCTCTATTTCTTACTGGAAGCTTCCCTCAGCAGAGGCTTCCTGGTATTGCCATCCCCAATATCCTGGGGTCTTCATTGAAGCTTAGGCTCTACCCTCAAAGATTCATGCACCAGCCCCTCAGGAGCTCTCTGCAGGGAACCTAACACATTGCCTGACCTTGAAGACTATCTTCTAGAACCTTGTTGGCAGCCTCCATAACCTCTTAACTCTTGCATTCTTCATGCCTATGAAACAAGCACCATGTGGATGTTACCAAGAGTTGCTGCCAGCATGGGAAGTAGTTGGGCCTTTCGGATCACAGTGCAGCAGCTTCTGTATGCCCAGGCTGACAAATTATTTCTCTGGGCTGCCCTCTGACAGCAGAGTGTACCAGAGACTTTCACTTTTCAGACTTTCTTCTTTCAAGTGGGTTTGTTGTTTTACACCCAGGAGCCTTAGATGGGAGGGGTCTGGCTAACTCCTTCTATGCCCTCAGGGTATTTCTTCTACTATTCTCCTTAATGGCATGGATCTCTTCAACAATTATATCCTCCTTAACCAAATTGGCTCTGTCTGCAGTAACCTTAGATAAGCCATAGCTTTTTCCTTCTTTAAACTGCACATTTTTCAGATCTTCCTGCTGTGCCCTTTCCTCCATTTTTTTCCTTATAAATTTAGCTAAAAACAGTAACTAATAATCATACCACTCCCCCTATATCTTACTGCTCTTTGATATTTCCTCTACCAAGTTAACTAGTCCATTTCTTTTGAGTTCAGCCTAACTCCAACTTTTACAACAAGAGCAGACTGCACATAAAATCTTTGGTAGAATGTAACACAAATCATCTCTAGTCCGATTGCCCAATAGAGTTCTCATTTTCCCCTGAAACCCTGTTAGCCATATCCTCATTTCTGTTGGCTGAAACATTCTAGTATTCCTTACTTCCATCAGAACTTCCCCTCGGCCGGGCATGGTGGCACACGCATGTAATCCCAGCAGCTTGGGAGGCGGAGGCAGGAGTATTGCAAGTTCGAGACCAGAGGCAGTCCGCATAACTTAGTGAGACCTTGTCTCAAAAAAAAGTAAAAAAAAAAAAAAAAAATGGGCTGGGGGTGCAGCTCAGTGATCCAGCACTTGCAGAGCATGTAAGTGCGAGGCCCTGGGTTCAACCCCCAGTATCACACAAAAACAAAACAAAACAAAACAAAACAAAAAAAACTTCCCCTCAAACTCTATTTATAGCATTCCAAGGCTTCTTTTGCCCACATCTCTATTCTTTTCCAAACTCCTCCCTCAAACAAGTTCCAGTGACTTAAGAACCACAAGGTCAGGTTTCTGTGTAACAACAACTCCATTCCTGGTACAAATTTTCTGTATTAGGTGGCACATTGCTTAGACAGAGAAACCTTCCAAAACAAACTTATGGGGGGAGGGACTTATTGGAAGCTCACCTTTAGAGGATTTACATCCGTAGAGGCAGGGGAAGGCATATAGTGTGGTGGCACAACAGACATGGTGATGGCAGGTGATAGGCCCTGTGTCAGACAACCTCATGGCATGGCAGATCAGGAGCAAGGAAACATTGGAACTGGGTTTCCATGTAAAAACTTCCAAAGGCCCAACCCTAGGGAGTTGCTTCCACAAAAATAGAATCTCACCTCTCAACGTTCCCATAGCCTTCATAAATAGTACCACTAGGTAGGGACCCAAGGTTTAAACATATGACCTTTGGAGGACATTTAGATCCAATCTATAACACTAAATATTAATGATGTTTAGGTGTGCCCCATTGCTGCTCCCCATGGCAGCAGTATATAATTCAAACCTGGGAGGGCAATACAGAAAATTTTAACAGACTTTTGTTCTTCTTGCCTTGAATTTTTTTTCCTCTCTTATAGGGCATCTTGTGTATGACTCACATCTCTGTGAGATTTTGAATCTTCCTTATAATGTTCTTGAGAACAAAGATCATATCTTATATTTTTATGACTCAGTAATTCACATACTATTAATCATATATTTGATAGAGTAGACACTTGGGAAATGAATGGCTTGGTAGTCAGCGCACATTTCTTGATATTGAAAATTTCCAAGCCTGATAAGGGACATTTACTGGTTTTATGTAAGAGTATGCTCTCCCTGATTAGCATGACCTTCTCTTTGCATGCATGGCAGTATTTGTTCAACAAGTGAAGATTTTATGGACATCTGTTGTGTTTTATGTGTGTATTTTAGTGTGTAGTTTGGCATATGCAGTACTTAAAATTTAAGAGGAGAAAATCTTTCTCCTTGTTCCCATCTTACTATGTTGGGGCTTAGTAAAAGGACCTTACAAAATAAACATTGATGATGAATATAACTAATACTTTCTTAGCCAGTCTTCTCAAAGGTAATTAAGAAAAATAGTGCTACTCCTCTATACCAGATAAACTCAAAATCAAATGTTCAGAGCAAACATTTGCATTTTCAGGATAATAGGCCTGGGAATAGTGACTGCTGGTTTACCCACTGAACTAGCTCTGGAAAGGGCACACAGACAATGGTGCAAGAGGTATTTGGCTCACTGATCCTTCCTTTCTTTGTTTTCTTACTTCTGAGTAGGCACAATGCACTCCAGAGAACTCTTGCTGTTTTTTGTTCCCACATTCCTACTCTTTCAAAAACAAAGAGAACAAAACAAAACAAAACAGGTAATCAGGGACCATATTGAAGGCACTTAGACAACCTGGACTGATTCTGCAAATGTTTCTCAGGAAGAGGCTATATAAAAATGATCTAAATATCCTAGTTGAAGAGACAGTATAAAAGTTCCTTAGTTTGCTGGATGTCACCAAGGTACAGAGAGGAGAAATGCTTAGACCATAAAATATCTTTGATAAGTTAGAGAAGTGGCCAGAAATCAAAGATTGTGTATTCCTGGTATAAAGATAGAAGAATGTAAGGGTGAGGTCATGGTAGATTAGCAGCTCACTGAGAGTACCACTATAGAGCACACAGGCTATTGGGAAGTTCCAAAAGGAAAGCGAATGCTTGTTCAATTTCTAAATTGTTTGATGCAGACAGTAATTCTGCAGAAGTTTAGAAAATGTTGTTTGTTGTTAAAAAATAGGAAGATTAAAATGGGAGAACCATCAGGAATCATTCCTTGGGTAACATGAACCTGAAACTGACCTCTCATGGATTGTACTGGTGGAAGGTAGAACAATGGAGGTGCTCAAATGTCATGCATTTTCTAATGAGAGGATTTGTACAATAAAGCAATGAAAAGTGTTCAGACAGCATGCCCACTAAACAGTACTGAGGTGATATGGAAAGTTTTTCCCTCATCCTCCTCCTAATATATACAGACCCTGGGCAGATAGTCAGTCATCCCTATAATCAGGGGTACTAAGGCAGAGTGAACAGTCATTCTGGATTTTCTTAAAGGAAAAGATGGAGGGAGTATCTTAGTCAGCATGGACTGCTATAACAATACCATAAACTGGGTGGTTTAAACAACAGAAATATATTTCTCACATCTCTGGACTCTGGGGAGACCAAGATCAAGGTTACAACAGGTAAGTTTTATTCTGAGGCCTCTTCTCTTGGTTTTTATGTGACTGCCATCATGTACTCACATGACCTCCATGTAGGCTGAGAGAGACAGAAGATTCTGTTTCTTCCTCTTCTTATAAGGACAAAAATCCCATCAGGTAGGTATCAAACCTAATTATCTCCCAAAGCCTCTCCTCCAAACAGCATTGCATTGGATGTTAGTGCTTCAACAAAAGAATTTTGGAAAGACAGAAATATTTAGTTCATAACAAGGAGTAAGTCAGTTACATGGATGGGGACTTAAGATTCTTTTGGAGACATTAGAAGTTGTCATGTCAGGTCATGTCAATGAAAAGTAAAATATAAATATACGAGAGGAACAATGGAGTCATGACTATTTAAGAAATTGGGCCAGAATAATTGGTGAAATAATAGCTATGATCTGACTGACTAGCCATAGGAACTATCTACCTGGGGATTGCCTAGTCAGATGAAAGAATCAGAATGTGGAAAAGGTGATTGGCCATAGAGAAAACAAGTTTGGGCTCTAATTTCTGCATCGAAAATTAAGACAGAATTACTTCCAAAGAAAGAGGAGATCCTAAAGTCATTTCAGAACGTTTTAGTTGCCAGTAAATCACATTTAACGTTATATAGGAAATACCTTTGATATAAAAGGCCAGGCATTAAAAGCAAAGATTTAGCTGCAGAGTGAGTAAAGAATGATTCAAATTTAAAGAGTCCTGGAGTAGAATCTTAGAGAACTGAAAGGAAATGACTATGTTATACTTAGTGGAAGTGAGGAAAATGGTGAAAAGTTAACACTCTGGAAGGGAATTAAAGGATCTTTTTACAGAGTAGATTAAAAGTCCTCACCTAACCATATCTCAAATGACCAGTAAGATATCCTGGGAACAGATTTTGACAGATCAAAATGAGACACCAGCAAAGAGATCATACGATCCTATAGTACATCACTTATAAGCACAGTTTCACTGTAGACAGGAGTAGTACATCTGTATCACTGAACTACTTAATTTTTACTATCCATCTCTTTCAGTTTAGTTTTTTTAAAGAAAGTTTATAAAGAAGATATTGACCAATAGAAAAACACCTGAACTTCTGGGGCTTAATATAAGAAGAAGAAATTAATATATTTCATGGATGAAGTGGGACAATTTCTCTTAGCACAGTAGTCTGCCCTTGAATATTAAATCAATTCATAGTCAGTGTAATTCACACAGAGCAAGCACTCTGAGATGCTCACTCTGCATTTGTCCAAATGTGTATTGTCATAGTATTAAGAATTATTCATGATAAAAATCACCCATATTTTTAAATGCACTAATAAAAATATGAAACTATATGAATTTAAGATAATATAAGCTATAATGTTTCAATTTGTGTTCTTATTCCTGCCTTTAAATATATCATATTTATTGGCATAAATTCCATAATCAGTTTCTCAAGGTCTTATAAAACATAGTCAAGCTCTGCATTCCTGCTGGACCAGTAGAATCTACATTACACTGTGATCTCATTCTGAGCTAATAAAACCTAGATAACTTTCAGTGATTTCAGTAAATGGAGAAGATATATAATATGTATACCCTCTGTGTTTGTGTGCACACGAGCATGTGCACATGCCTCCTTATGTTTCTTTTTTCCATTGAATATCAAATGATCTTTCCTACTCTTTGCCTTATCTCTACCTCCTATTTGTCTGTCTGTCTGTATCACTGGAATCAAAGCCCAGCCCTGTGACTGAGGAATAGTAAATTTTATCTCTGGAGCACCCAACATGAATCAGAATTTAAATCACCAGCCAAAGACTGACAAACAGTCCCAGAATGTAGCATGTCTGCCAATTCTGTTACTTAAGGATAGATGGATTTGGTTCTGATGTGATCATTCTCTATTGGCAGCAGGGACCTGTTATGAGACACAGTACTAAGAGACAAACAAGACATTTACTTATTTTCAAATCAGAAATTCTAAAGCTTTTGTATCTGGAATGAGTTGTTTTTGAATCAAAAATGATAATGTTATTTAAAATGTACATGTGAGTTTTATAGGTGCCCTTAGCTAAAACCTTTTGGCTGTTCACCAAAGGATGACTATTTAAAAACATACAAATAGATGATTCCAAAGAGACCAATGGACAAGATCAAATGAAGGTCAGAAGCAAAGTGAATGCAGGGCTACCATCACTGCTCTGCTAGGCAGGCTTACTCAGGTTTCCTGATATTTGCCATGAAAAGTGGCACATAGACCCCAGAGAGTTTGAGGACATAGAATTTGGTTAGCCATGCTATATGAGGAGAGTGTTCAGCCCCAACCCTCTTATATGTTTTAATTATATAACAGAAGAACCTTGGCCATTTTTAGTTAAGTATGTAGGAGGATTAGGAGGTGAATGTGCTTTCATGAATGGGTCTGCCAGCTTTTGAGTCTTACAAATGGCAATGAAACCAGTAAATTTGTTCAGAACCAAATTGTGTGTGTGTGTGTGTGTGTGTGTGTGTGTGTGTGTGCATGCACACATGTGTGCTTGAAGATGTACATGTTCTGAAACTTTCAGTGGAAAATTAGTGTGTAATTTTTGGTTTTATAAAATCCTAGCATTTCCAAGGACATTTCCTTCTAAAATGATGCCATTTGTATAAACTATAATAAAAAGTTGGTGGTGCCTATACTAATGCCTTGAGATTTGAACAGCCAGGCTTCTTAAAGATTTGTTTAACCAACTTAATGAAAGGATGTTTTTCTACTCAATTTCTTTTCTTTTAAAAACTAAACTTTAAGTACTGAAACGGAACTATTGTTGAATAACCGTCTAAAATTTGACATTCATCAAATTTAGCAAGGGCTATCGGGCACTGATTCTCTGTGGAATATTAATGCAATTAATAAGGAACCTAAAATTTACCTTATTGATTTTGAAATTAATTTTATAGAGCTAAAGAACTTGTGAAAAGAAATGAGAGAGGCACCTAGATTCGGAAAGAGGTAGGATATGGGGAATGGTCACTAATTCTATAGAAGAATAAATTTAAAATATTTGATATTCTGGACTGCAGTGTTTGACCAGAATACCAAGGAATAGAAAGTGAAATATATCTGGAAGACTGAGAAGAAAATTACTTTCAGGGGATTTGCTAATGTTTTGTTGTTGTTGTTGTTGTTGTTAGGTGCCATGGAGTCCGTATCCGATTCATAGCGACCGTTATAGGGTTTTCAATGGCTGACTGTTTCAGGATTGCCTTGGGAGTGGATTGCCAGGTCCTTCTCCCAGTTTTGCGGTACTGGGAATTGAACTTGGGACCTCAGAGACTGCAGTGCAGTGCTCTACCGACTGAGATAAATCCCAGCCCCTTGCTAATGTTTGAGGCTTTAAAATGACTCTTGAGAGGAGGCCAGATCGAAAAAGAAGATATGAGTGTAATACAGAAAGACCTATGATGGAAATGCTTTCTAGCTAGTGTAAGGCATTGGCTGGCTCATATTATCTCTCCAAATGTGTCTCCACCACTCCTCAAAAGCTACCCACACACACCCAAGCCATACCAAATTACTTAAAGTTCCCCAAATCTCCATCAAGGACCATTTTGCTTGATGCTTTCTCTATCTGTAAGCTCTTTCCTCCTTTGCCTGCCTACCAGACTCCTATTTTCCAAGTCTCACTTCAAATATCTCCTTGGTCATGAAGCTGTTCATGATACCCTACACAGTTTTGCTTTTTATTTGACTAATTTCAGTGTCAAGAGTATTTATGTGTCTTCCCTTCTAGGCTGTTCAATACAGGCACAGATTGTCATAGTCATCTTTTATGTACCTAATTCATAGTAGGCCTGCAGTTACTACTGTGGCTTCTGATCCCATCAAATCTCAGAAACTAAGCAGGATCTGGCCTGGTTAGTACTTGGATGAGTGGCCAACAGGTGCTGTAGGTTTGGGAGAAGGACCTGGCAGCCCCCTCTCAAAGAAATAATCAGCCATTGAAAACCCTATGAATAACAAAAGAAGCACTAACAATACTGTTTTGCCTGTTGTACATAGGATCACTATGAGTCAGACCCTAGGATTTAGATCAGTCGGTAGAACGCTGCTCTGCAGTCTCTGAGGTCCCAAGCACCACAAAAATGGAAGAAGGACATGGCAATCCACTCCGGAGGCAATCCCGAAACAATCAGCCATTGAAAACCCTGTAAGGGTCGCTATGAGTCGGACATGACTCAAGGGCACCTAACAACAACAGCAACAACACAAACGACAACAACAATTCGTAGCAAGTGTTCAATACATTCTAGTTAAACAAATAAATGTATATTGAGTGTCATGATTTCAGAAAGACATATGACTCTTTCTCATGATCCCATTGTGAACAAAATGAACAACTACAGTGTTAATTAAGTAAAAGTGAATTTATGTTAGTTGTATGCTTTCATTAGTCTAGAAGGTCAGTATGGATCAAGGAAATTGCCAATGAAATACTTTAAGACTTTGTCTTAAACTTAATCCCACACTGTACAATCAGTGACTTTAAAACTAAAAAAAAAAATAGAATTAATTAACTGCATTTATTTACCTCCAGATAGTCTTCAAAGTTTTAAAGTTCAACAATTCCTAAGGTATGGCGTGACCCTTATTATATCAACTAACAAATTAGCTTAGTGGATTATACATTACTTTTTTATTTTTTAGTTGTGCTTTTCTAGAGGCTGGGAATACCTTGTTGAACTAAAAAAAAAAAGAAAATGTTAAATTGTAACAGTGAAGTATCTCTCCCTTTGCCTGTTGTTTTCTCCCATCTGAGCAACAATAATTCACTGAAAACTACAAGTCTTAATATTTGGTTTTCATTTAATATATTTTTGTTAAATAAGACACAAGACAGAATTTTTTCAACTTTTTAGATGGCTTTTGGAATCCAACAGGAAATGTTAACAGATGAAAATAATAATAAACCCTTACATTATTGCTAATAGTCAGACTCTTGGAAAATATGTGAGTTCTTTCACTTAAGAAGCTACTGTTGGAAAATAAAGAAAAGAAAACCATGCTCTTATGTGGTCCTGTTGGCCTAGAATGTAGACAAAGCCATTAAGTTTTGGTAGACTCACCACCCCAAGTCTGTTTACTGCATGCCACATAGAGGAACCCAGTGTCTGGGTCTGCAGACTGATTTGCCCAACAGCAACGAATATAAAGGAGAAGCATGGATTATTCATACTTTTAGAGCCAGAAGGGACTTTACACATTATCTGGCTTAGAGATTTCCAGATCTGACTGCTCATCAAAATCACCCAAAGAGCATTTAAAATACAGATTTCTGGTACTTGTTCCCTGAGATATTCTGGGAGGGAGTCTAGACAATGTGGTTTATTAACACTTCCAGTTTAGTTTTTGTGCCTGCCCAGGTTTGGAAATCACTGATCTGTTAATCATCCCTGATTTCTAAATGCATAAACTGAGGCACAGAAGGTGAAGTGACACTCAGCTCAAGATTTGCGAAGCCAGCATCATGGCCCAGTGCTCCTGATAGGCATTCTTCAAAGCATTTGTACTAAATTGCAGAAGCAAGATGGTATTTTTCAGCTGCCTATTTGATATTTCAGGCTGGGGTTTAGCTCAGTTGGTAGAGCGCTTGCTCCGCACACTCGAGGCCCTGGCTTCAATCCCCAGCATTGCAAAAATGGGAGATGGACTTGGCATCCCACTCCCAAAAATAGTCAGCCATTCAAAACTGTGTGAATAGCAGAGAAGCTCTGACATAGTGCTGGGCGTGGCACAGTGTCAGGAAATGTTTTTTTCTGTTGTATCTGCATTGCTATAAGTCAGACCTGACTTGAGGAGACCTAACAACAACAGTAACATTTGATATTTTAGTTTACCATCTTAGTTACAGAAAGCAGCAGAACAGATTTTTAAAAATCTAACTGAAATGCAAGTCACAAAAGACTGCTATAAGAATTCAGTGAAATGGTAGGTTAATGCTTCATGAACTATGAAGATGTGTATCAATATACACGTAATATGATATATCCAGGGGAATGAGATTGTCATGTGAGAAAATGTTTTAAATTAGTAAGAGGAAAATAAAAGTACTTTAAATGAATTTTACAATTCATTAAAATTGCTCCAACATTTTCCATCTCAGTTAGGCATGGTGTACAGATGAGCGGGATGATCAGTAGGTGCCTTCTGTCTATGGTCTGTGGTGTTCTCTAAGAATTGTTGTTGTTAGGTGCTGTGGAATCGTGTCTGACTCATAGCAACTCTTACAGGGTTTTCAATGGCTGATTGTTTCGGGATTGCCTCGGGAGTAGATTGCCACATCCTTCTCCCATTTTGGGGGTACTGGGAATTGAACTCAGGACCTCAGAGACTACAGAGTGGCACTCTACCAACTGAGCTAAATCCAAGCCCTGAGAAATATAGACAAAACATTGAGCCTTGGATTCAAGAACTTCTCGTTTGATGCTTGAGCTCTCTGAATCCCAGTTCTATTCTTGATAAGTTAGATGATTAAGAAAGATTTTAAAAGTTCGTTTTGGGTTTAATATTTTGTGATGTTTTTCTGTCTGCCAACTTTTTAAAACTCTTTATAATTTTGATTTTTCCTGTGTTCTGATTGTACTTTCAGACTTTGTTTTCATCTGATTTCCTATATTTTAGATTTAATTCAAGGAATATTTAACAAGCCTCCTTTTATATGTTGTTATGCTAAGTACTTGGTATAAAAATGAACAGTATGATATTCTTGACCTTACAGAACTCACATACTAGCTGAGAAGACTCATGTATCAAGTACATTATGTTAAGAGCTATTATAATGACAGCCTACAGCCATACCACTGTGGCATCTGATCCTGTCAGATCTCAGAAGTAAGCTGGGTAGGACCTGGGTTAGTACTTGGGTAGGAGGCCATCTGGGAACAGATGCCATAGGCTGGGGAGAAGGACCCAGCAACCCACTCTCAAAAACAATCAGCCATTGAAAACCCCATGAAAGCAGAAAAGCCCAACAATAATATTTTGTCTATTGTACAGAGGGTGGCTATGAGTTGGACACCAACTCGATGGCACCTAACAATACCAACATTATATCAACATATACAAAGTTTCCTATAAGCCTGTGTGTTGGAAAAGTTAATTCTTCTATAGGGATATAACATGCATGAGATTATAGTTTAAGGTATACAGAGGTAGGGAGATTTGCCTTGTGTGAATAGTGTGAGAGTTATTGGAGAGAAGATTCCACAAACGTTATGCATAAAAGTGTGAAGGTGCTTCAGAGGGTAGTCATTAAAGCTAGTGTGGGACCTACAGTTTAGTAGAGTGTGTGAGGTATTTGGATTAGGAAAGGATAAAATAAGGGAGATATGATAAGATTGGGATTTTAGGAAGAGTTCTGTGACAGCAATATGGCTGTGTTGAGTGGGGAAAGAATGAAGAAAGAACCCAGTCAGGAAGGCATGTGAGCAATCATAGTCATAGATGAAGAGGATCAAGAAATAAGACAATAGGGACTGGATATGTGGCTCAATGGCAGAGTGCTTGCCAAGTGAGGCCCTGGGTTTAATCCCTAGGGAAAAAGAGACTGTGATTTTAGAGATAGAGAAAAAAAGGAATGTAAGAGAGATGATTGGGGTAGAATTTGTGGAAGAGGAGGGCTACCTACAGTGAATGAGGGAGAATATCACATTGAGATTTCTAGTTTGAGCAACTATGGAACAATAGCTGATAGAATTGTGGGGAGGGGACCTGATAAAAAAGAGATGCATGTTGGGTGGTCCAAATAGAATGTCTCATGAGTTGTGTGAAATATGTTTGTTGCATGGGAAAAAGAGTGTAAATGGACATCGTTGCCAGAGAGAATACTGAGTGATGACTCTCCAGTACACACTGTACTACAGCAATAAATAGTAGATAGAGGGAGAAGGGGCTGGGATTTATCTCAGTTGGCAGAGTGCCACTCTGGAGTCTCTGAGGTCCCGAGTTTGATTCCCAGCACTGCAAAAATGGGAGAAGGATGTGGCAATCTACTCCCAAGGCAATCCCCAAACAACCAGCCATTGAAAACCCTCTGAGGTTTGCTATGAGTTGGACACAACTTGACAGCACCTAACAACAACAATTGTTTTATGGGAGAAGGACATGGTAATCCACTCCCAAGGCAATCCTGAAACAATCAGCCATTGGAAACCCTAAAAGAGTTGCTATGAGTCGGATATGACTTGATGGCACCTACCAACAACCAACAACAGAGGGAGAAGATGCAAGGAAAGAGGGCGAGAAGGAGCAAAAGAGATAGAAAAGCAAAAAATGAAGAAGGATGCTATAGTGGGCAGGTAAGCATTGTCCAAGCAGGGTTGTTTATGCAATTGGATAAAAACTCAAAGGTAAACATCAGATTTGGCTATTGATGGGTTCATTTTTTCAGTTTCATGAGATGTAAGTGCTATTATAACAGCAGAACCTAGACTTTTCCAGATTGAACAATGAAGGGGGAAATGAGGGCATGGAAGCAACAGCTTAGAGGATAACAGAAAATAGAAAGATAGTATGATGACTTAAGACAATGGTTTTTTGGAGGAGTGAGAGGTTTTGGCAAGTTTCTTCCTTAATTAAAAATAGTATACTCACTAGCAACAAAAAAATCTACATGTGGCCTTATGATTTTTTTCTCTCTCTCTCTTCTTGTCTCCCTTCCTCTTTTATGTTTATTTTAGGCATTTCTGTTCTACAAAAGGATAATATTTATGCCAGTTTCTAAAGTGTCATTCACAGCTCAGGGCCCTACACCATCTGATTCCCCTTTCTCTCTTTCTCTTTCTCACTCCTCTCTGTTAGTAATGTCTCTCTTGTCACTCAAATGTGACTATCCTATTTGTGGACTCTGAATTTGCAATTTATTGGACTCTGAATTTGCAATTTGTTCTTCTTAAAATGCCCCTCCACTTATATTCTCATGGCTTAGTTTTCAGTTCATCCAGGTCTGTGCTCAAATATTACAAGTCTTCCTTGCCATCCAATACACTCCTCCCTCTATCAACCAGCCTGTTGTTGTTTTCCTTTATAAATGATCACTAGCTGGCATTTTAAAATATGTTGTTGTTGTTCTTGTTGTTGTTAGGTGCAGTTAAGTTGGGTCCAATTCACAGAGACCCTATATACAACAGAATGAAATACTCCCTAACATTGTGCCAGGCACACAATCTTTTTTATGTTTAAGCCCATTGATGTAGCCACTGTGTCAACCCATCTAGTTGAGGCTCTTCTTTTTTTTTTTATTGACTCGCCACTCTCCCAAGCATGATGTCCTTCTCCAGGGGTTGGTTTCTCCTGACAACATGTCCAAAATACATGAGAAGCAGTTTAGCCATCCTTGCTTCCAAGCAGCCCTCTGGTTGCACTTCTAGGATGGATCTGTTGGTTCTTTTGACAGTCCATGGTATATTCAATATTCGTCTCTAGCACCATAGTTCAAAAGCCTCTACTCTTCTTCTGTCTCCCTTATTCAATGTCCAGCTTTCACAAGCATGTGATGTAACTGAAAATATGATGGCATGAGTCAAGTGCACCTTCATCTTCAATGTGGCATCTTTACTTTTCAACAATTTAAAGAGGTTTTTACAACAGCTTTTGCCAAGGCAATGTGTCTTTCGATTTCTTGACTGCTGCTTCCACAGGTGTTGATTGTAGGAGCAAGTAAAGGAAAATCTTGGACAACCTCAGTCTTTTCTCCATTTATCATAAAGTTGCTTACTGACCCAGTTGTAAGGATTTTTGTTTTCTTGATGTTGAGGCGCAGTCCATACCAAAGGCTGTGTTCTTTGATCTTCTCAGTAAATACTTCAAGTCCTCTTCACTTTTACCAAGCAAAGTTGTGTCACCTGCATAATGCAGGTAGTTAATGAAACTTCCTCCAATCCATGCTCTTCTTCATAAAATCCAGATTCTCAGATTATTTGCTCAGCATAGATATTGAAGAGGTATGCTGAAAGGCTACAGCACTGATGCACACCTTTCCTGACTCTAAACCAAGCAGTGTTTCTTGTTCTGTTCAAATGACTGCCTCCTAGTCCATGTACAGATTCCTCACAAGTGCAATTAAGTGCCCTGGTATTCCTATTCTTTGTAGTGTTGCCCATAATTTGTTATGATCCACAGTCAAATGCTTTTGTATAGTCAATAAAACATAGATAGACATTTTTCTGGTATTCTTTGCTTCCACCCAATGTATTTGTTTATTGTCTGTTTCTACCTATTATAGAATATAAGCTTCAAAGGTATAAGGTGTTTCTTTCATTTACTGCTTTTTCCTAGCTTCTGGAATAGTGTATGGCTCATGATAAGCATCAATACATTCTTTTTAAATATACTGTCTTAGTCCATTTGTGCTGCTATAACAAAACCTCATAGGCTGGGTAACTTATAAAGAACAAAAAATTATTTCCTATAGTTCTGGAGGCTGAGGAATACAAGATCAAGACCCAACCATATTCAGCGTCTAGTGGAGGTCCATTTCTCATAGTTGATGTTATCAACATATTCTTACACGGCTGAAGGGATGGAAGGGCAAAAAAGGGACAAACACTCTGTCCTCACATAGCAGAAAGTCAGAAGAGCAAGACAGAGCTACCTTCAACCTCAAACCCTTTTATAAAGAGGCTAATCCCATTCATTAGGGCAGCACCCTCATAACTTAATCACCTCCTGAAGGCAACATATCTTAATTCTGTTGTACTGGGGATTAAGTTTCAGTAAGAATTTTAGAGGACCCCATCATTCAAATTGTACTAAATATCTATGCAAAATGGAAGACCTGCTTAAAGCATTTATTTATATTTATTTATTCTTATAAGAAGGTAATATTAGGATTACTTCCTGAAAGCCTAGGTATTATAATTTTTGTCTTTATGGCTATTTGACTTGTTGTTTTGTCTATTTGTTTGCTTGTTTATCTTCTTCTTTAAATGCATACTGCATTTAAAGATAATACAAATCAGTGCGCAACACGGTTGGGAACTTACTCAGTATATCTCATGAAACGTTTGTTAATTTATTGGTTGATATGTTTGTAGATGAATATGTGGGTAGATGAGGACAAAGGAGGGGCATTAACATACAAAGAGGAGGTATTTGAAAAAAATTGTAGTGATCTGATTTTTTAGGAGCTTATGGACATATTGGATGAAAAACTTGTGAAAGCACTTACAAATTTTTCATTCAGCAAACACTTTTGAGGACGATGAAAAGCACAGTGCGGTAGGTTAGCAGCGTACAGAATCCTTGATATTAATGGATTTACACCCTAGTGAGAGAGAGAAGTCACCCTGAGCTATGATGTAAGGCTGAGACTACCAAATACTGCAAGAGAAAAGGAAAGTGCTCTCAAAGTTGACAAGTAGAGAATTAAGTACAAATGAATAGGGATGATTTGTCCCTTATTAGCTAAGGGATGGCATTCAAAGAGGAAGGGAGAAAGATTCAGCATCCAATCAATATGTAGGGAAGACTGCCTATTTCCCCTGCACTCTACTTCCTCCCAATAAGATGGGTGCTTCTCCATCCAAAATCGCCACTGGTCAAATGAAGAGTAATCCCAGAAGATATACAAATAACCCTTTAAGTTCCCTAAATTCTTTCTAAGTTTTCTTGTATGTGAATACAAGGGACAAAGGTACTACTGAGTCAGGATATTTCTTTACTAGGGAAATAAACTAAAAACATTGCTAATTCTCTTATGGTAGGAAAGGATTGCTGGGTAATTTAAACTTCGTCAGGCAGTGCCTGAGAAGGAATTCACATGGGCCTGAAGCCCTTTGAAGACAGGAAAGCCCCAGGAAGGAGGTGGGTTTGTTTGCCAATTTACCATTCTCCCACCCCCCACTCAGAAGTGTGAGAAAAGGTTATCGTTCCCTGGCTCAGAGTTTTCTCTCAGGAAAATCATTTCCTTTGTTCTCTTTATGCCACAGGCACAAAGAAACTTCATACCTCAGGTCTGGAACAGTGACTCTCCAGCCACAGCACATCGACAGCTGAGTGAGTCAGTCTGACATGGGCTGGTTTATGGCCTTATTGTAGAAAAGAAAACAAAATTGCTTTAGATGTCTAAAAGTCGGAAAGCACTGTTACTGGGCATGCACAGAAAATCCTCACCTCCCCATAACCTGTACTCTAATTTTACCATGAAGTCAGAAAGTGAGCTGAACTACAGGCTTGCCTGTCTAAAGGAAATGCAGCTTCCTTTCTTTAGCTTTACACTTCAATGAGTTGGAGGAATGAGTGGGAAATGAGGGTGTGAATAAAAGCCTGAACACAGTAGTGCTGCCTACTGAATTCTTTCCTCCCTGGTGGGAAAGTTGTTGCTTTCAGTACATTCCTCAAAGAGGAAAAAAATGATAATGACCTCAAACAAATTTAAATATTATGTCTAATACTTATATTTAACAATACGGAAATGGACTTGAGTCACAGGACAGAAGACTTGGCAAGGCCCAGAGTACTGGCATGGACTGGAGCCGTCTATCCTAGGTTTATATGAATATTTTCACATAGAAGAGAAGTAGTTGGAGTGGCATGTTTTGTCCTGGCAGTGGTAGAAAGAGTGAGAGGATGAAATGCAGTATGCACATGTATGTTGTTGTTGTTAGGTGCCATCAATTCGGGTTTGGCTCATAGCGACCCTCATAGGGTTTTCAATGGCTATTTCAGGATTACCTTGGGAGTGGATTGCCCTGTCTTTTTCCCATTTTTGCAGTGCTGGGAATTGAACGTGGGAGCTCAGAGACTGCAGAGTGGCACCTACTAACTGAGCTAAATCCCAGCCCTATGCACATGTATAGAGGTGGACATATCTACACATGTAGCAGAAACTTCAACAGACTGGTTTGCTGGCAGCAAACTCCTTGGCCTCATCATTTTCATTTATTAGCTGTAGTCTAAGGTACTTAGGTAAATTACTCAGCCTCTTCAACTAAGGTCTACTATTCATCATCTCTAATGTTGGGAAGCCTGCAGTCGTTGCCCTGTGGCATCCGATCCCATCAGATCTAGGAAGTGAAGCAGGTTCTGGCCTGGTTAGTACTTGGTTGGGAGACACCACCTGGGAACACCAGATACTGTAGGCTTGGGAGAAGGACCTGGCAAACCCCTCCCAAAAATCAATCCGCCATTGAAAACATTATGAATAGCAGAGAAGCACTGACAATAGTGTTTCATCTGTTGTACATAGGGTTGCTATGAGTTGGATACTGACTCGATGGCACCTAACAACAACAACAACAATGTTGAGAAAAGAATAGGACAAATTCCATAGGGGTCTTGATGATTAAATCAGATAATTCATATGCAGCACTCAGCTGATAATAAGTACTCCATATGTGGGAATCAGGATGAGTAAACATGTCTACTGCAGGTGACATTAACGTTGGATGGAAGTAAAGGCCATTAATGGACTGTATATGTGATGAATAGATTTGATGAACAAAATAGAGATATTTATTTTGCTTTGCCTTTCTCCTACCTGATACCACTATTAACATTAATTATAGTTAATACTGATACTAATATTTTCAATAATCTTTAATGTATTAAATGCCAGACAGTTCTAGAAGTTTGGTTT